>VYZP01072009.1:0-13368 GCA_013400635.1 Hypocryptadius cinnamomeus
TGGGCACACCAGGCTCTTGTTTAGCTGCTGTTGAGCAGCACCCTCAGGGCCTTTCCTGCTGAGCACTTTGCAGCCACTCTGCCCTAAACCTGTAGCTCTGGGGTTGTTGTGACCCAAGGGCCCATCACTTCGCCTTGTTGAACCTCATGGAGTCAGCCCCTTGATCCAGCCTGCCCACATGCCTCTAGAGATCCTTCCTGTCCTTCAGTAGGTCAGCTCCTGCCCACGTCAGTGTCACCTGCAAACTGACCAAAGGAATGCTCACATCTGGGAGTTGCAGGAGAGGTTTGGCTGTAATAGAAGGTTTTGAACAGTGAGGAGAGTTTCAGTACCCTTAATACTGAGGTCTTTTTGGTGTGAAGTCTTTGTGGGACAAATCTCAGACTCTTGGAGGAAAGAACTGAATTAATTGCTTGTAAGAGAGTCATCTGGATCTCCTTCCAGCTCTCCTGAAATATCAGTAACTTATTTCTGTGAAAGTTCAAAGATGTGTTAAAATTGCTGCATTGTGAAATATTCAATAGTGTATTTTTCTGCAAGGGTTTATTATAACTTTGAAGACATTTGCTTTGAATTACCTGTCAAAATGTGAAGTGTGGATAGATTTTTCCAGGTTATGCAGCTATTTGTTAAACCCCTGGGAAATAAAGCTGCAATACGAGTTCTGTGTATTTCCCACGCTATTTCTTCAGCTATTTTTAGCTTTAGATGTTGCGTTACATAACGGAAAATACTTTATGATTCACTGATCTGAAAAGAACAGCTCTGTCTCAAAACATGTGTTGGTGTTCTGCACCACACACTGTGCCTACACTTCCTCTCCCACTGTTGACTAACAGTCTTGGTTCTGTTGGTACACAGGAGTATGCAGGATTTCTGGAATGTTTTAGTCTGTATTCAGTAATGTTGGTTTATGCCTGATACATGGAAGGTTAGGCTTCTCTGAGGCTGGCTTTAAGTTCAGTGGTATTTTAAGCTGCATTTTTAATATTTCAATGAAGCTCCAACTTCAAACAGTTAAAATGTTTTAGTAAACAGTTCTGTGAATCAGGTTATTAGCAATGACAGTAAATGTTTCAAATTAAAACCATGTGGAAAATTATATTTGGGGATCTGTACACATATGCAGTGTTAATTTGTGTCCATGGCTATGATTTTTAGCAGGATGAAGCTGGAATCTTAATTGTATTGCCATACCAATAGATACTACTTTTATCCCATCTAGATTGCTTTAAATATATTTTAACTGTCTTGGATGTGTGGTTTAAAATTTATTTCTGTCTTCACTCATTATTAAAAATGTCCCATATGTAATTAAAGATTTGATCATGCTCTTTGAAAAGCTGGTTTCTTGCAGTCATAGGGAGAAATGAAGCAGTGCATTGTATTGCCAGGCAGTGGTGTGGGACATGACAGTGCATGGGGTTTGGCCAGGCTCTTTTGGGTCTTTTACAGCCAGATAATTCCTCAGCAGAAACATACCATGGGGTCATGCCTCTGGGCACTAAATGTAGGTGGGACACAGGGCTGGAGAGCATTTGCTGCCTCGTATAGATGTGTGTATTTTTGGTTTTAAGGAAACTTCCCAGTCTGACCATTCNCCTGCACTGAATGGATTCCTCATCGTCCTTGCATCTGGAGAAGGCCTCATGTCCTAAAGCTCTTTTGCTTTTCTTCCAGGTTAGGTACCGTAAATAGGCTGTGATTTCAGACATTTGGGTTAATTGGCTGCGTGTTACTGTAGTACCTACTACTGGGAGAAGTGGCAGATGGAAATTCAGCCTGTTTGACTCTTGGTTGAGGAGTCAGCCATAGACTACTTTTCTCCTTCTCTTCTCCTAATTGTAATGACTTTAGAAAACTGTATGGCTTTATAAGTGAGTAAGGATGAGTGGGACGTTTCCTGACCATTGCAAGGAAGTTAGCTTAGGGAAAGACAAACTGATTTCTGGGAATGCTGTGATGTTTAGAAGGTGCAGTGCAGATCTCTTCTATTCCTTTAGAAAACATCAAGATGATGTTGATCAGGGAAATGGAACTGTAATTTGGTGAAGCTGGGTATGAAGCAAGGGTCAGATTAGACAGCAGGAGCTCAATGAAGTTCACTGGTGATTCTTCAGGTAGTTACAGCTCTTTTAGGGAAAGATCCCCCTTTGCTTAAGCATTGTCCTTATGGCACTTGGATCACTGGTTTTGATGGTCTGTAGGTCCCAGCCTCTGGCACATGTGGTGCGTCTGTTTTGAAGAACTCACTAAACTGTGGCTTGCAAGTCCTGTGCTGCTTGTGCTGTTCAGGGTGCTGAGGTATAGTGTAGGTCATCGATCATGAGCTGGAATTTAGAGCTGCAACCTAATATGACTTGCTAGTGTCATTGAAAGCTTGAGCTAAAGAGCTGTGAGGATAAGGGCTTGAATTCCATCTTAAAAAAAAAAAAAAAATTCCTTCTTCCTTCACGTGTGATGTCCTGTCAGATGTGCATGTGGCTGTGATAACTGGTGACCCCTCTGGCTAAGTGATGGGAGAGCTGCTGAGGGTTCTTGTGCCTTAACAGCTTTTGGGTTTGGCTGGAGCTTTAGGCAGGCTCCAGGTGTGCACCATCCAAGGCTGAGAAGATTGTATAACATGGGATCTCTAGGAAAACTTGGGATGTTGCATTGTTGCCTGTGGACTCACCTGTAGGCTGCTGATACCTTTGGGGCGCAAACACAATGTTAAATTTTTGAGCTGAAGAACAGGTCTGTCTGACTTGCTTTCTAGGTTGCTGCGTTTTACATATGGACCTTCATTTCCTCCATTCAAAATTCCCGATGAAGATGCTGGTCTGATTCCTCTTGAAATGGATAATGAGTGCGTTGCACAAACATGGTTTCGCTTTTTACATATGCTGAGGTATTGTAATTGCAGTCATCCGTTGTTCCTGTTCTTGAATCAGCTCTATACATTTGCATGACAAATGAAACATTTCTCTGGAGATTGCCAAGATTAAGCACCTAAATAGAATTAAATGAGAGATTTGCGCCAGTGCCATGCAGCAGCACAGGGCAGGCTGTGAGTGGTGTTCAGCTTTGAATTCTGACTCTTTCAGAATGTAAACTGGTTCAGTTAATTAAAATCTATTTTAGCTATTTGGCATTTTGAAGGATCTGAAGAACAAGAGTTCAATAGAATTTTGTTTCTCTGAGATAACAAACAGGAAAAGCTGAACAATAGGTCTGGGAGATGCTTATGACTTTCATTTATTCTCCAGGTTAAATTTAACTTACTATTTATTTTCAAAATGGGTGTTTATATATTTATTTTTATGAAGAAATCTATACATTTAATTTTACCATACATGTTCATCTTTCTTAAATGCACGGCTGAACCAAATCCTGTGTTTTGTTTTAAAGACTTTCGGACACGGCATTACATTAATGCTCTCAATGGCCAGAATATTAAAATATTGATACAAAATACTATTTAATAGTTAATGCTAGATAAACATTAGGCTGTTTAAAATTTACTTCTTAACCAACTAAAAAACCCTCTTTCTTCATTTGTAGTACTAGTGTCACAAGTACTGTACTCTTCAAATTTGGAGTTTACAAATTTGCAGTTTCAGGATTTGAGTCAGTCAGGAAAAATTGCTCAAACTTTTACATTTTACTCCCCTTCTTGTCACTGTTTGACAGTATTTAATCCATTGCTTACCTTTCTAGAATAACTTTAACAATATAAGCAACTTTTCACTGGGTTCAAAAGATCTCATAAGTAATTATTATTGCTGCAATAATTAGTCTAGCAAGTGTGTGGTCTGGCTTGTTTTATTTTACTGTGATTGTTCAATGTGTTTGGGTAATGTTTGAAATGAAGACAGCTATATACTGCCAACCCAGGAAGAGAAAATTGGCTTCCTGTGATGGAAGACTAAAATGTATTGATATTGGATGCTGGTTTGTGGTGTTATTCAAACCTTGAACTATTGCATCTTCAAGTGTTTTTAAATCTTAACAGCTGTTCTTAAACTGACTAACATATATTTTGCTCTTTTTCTGTGCAGTAATCCTGTGGATTTAAGTAACCCAGCCATTATTAGCTCTACCCCCAAATTTCAGGAGCAGTTTCTGAATGTGAGTGGGATGACTCAAGAACTGAATCAGTACCCCTGCCTTAAACATCTGCCTCAAATATTCTTTCGTGCCATGCGTGGAATCAGCTGTTTAGTGGATGCATTTCTAGGTAATGCTTTTGTCTTGCCCTTGGATAGCTAGGAATATTAATTTAATAATTATTTTAGAATCTTTAAATCTGTTTTCTCCATAAATACATGAATAACAATTAATCTTTTGCAAGAAATTGATGAGGAGGAGAATTGATGAGGAGGAGACTTGAGATCACTTCTAAAAAAATCTGTATACGCAGCAGTAACATTTGAATGCATGAAGTTGTAGATGGCCTTAGTTTCAAATGCAAAACAAATAAATCAGAAATATAACATAAAACCAGGGATCTCGTTCCCAAACAAGGCTTCTTTTTTCTTTCCATCTAATCACCAATGCAAGTGCTATGCTCTAGCATGTGAGCATTCACCACCGTGTTTCCAATCTTTGTGGAAACTGCTGTGTGCCTGTTTTATAAGGTGTTGAATTTGGACTGTCATCTTCAGATCTGTGTGAATTTCCCCTTAGTTTATGGTTAGTGGATTACTACTACTGCTGAGTAGAAAAGTTGTTTCTTTGTGTCAGCTGGTAACTGAGTAACTCTAGCTGGTCAGTTTTAAGTAACAGGATGGAGTGCCTGAAATTAAAAGCATTATACTTAGTGTGCTTCAGACTTACTGAAAGTTCTTCAGGGAGTACATGCTATTGTGAACTTGGAAGAGCTGCCTGTCTCCAGCTGCTTTTCTGCTTAAACGTGTGTAAACAAATGTCATCTGCCATAAGTGTGAGCTGATGAGAGATTGCAGGAGACTAGAGCAGATATGTAAACAGTATTAGAAAAAAGTCTGCCAGTGGAATGAGACCATCAGCCTGGAGAAGAGCAGGCTGTAGGGGCACAGAATGCAGGGTTAGACTGGATATTGGGAAGAAATTCTTCCCTGTGAGGGTTCATGAGGCCCTGGCTCAGGTTGCCCAGAGGAGCTGTGGCTGCCCCTGGATCGCTGGAAGCGTCCAAGGTCAGGTTGGACTGGACTTGGAAGAACATGGTCTAGTGGGAGGTGTCCCCGTCTGTGGCTGGGGATGGAATAGAGGGTCTTTAAGGTCCCTTTGAACCTAAACTGTTCTGTGGTTTTATGAATCAGATATTTAAGACTTCTGAAGATCTTGTAGCAAGATAAAGCACCCAGAGTGATAATAGCCTATATGGAGTGCAGAGATGGAGACTACAATGCATTGGAGCACAGGAGATTTCTTAGTGAAAAATTAAATTCAGACTGTAGGTATGGATTGGAAGAGTGTGCTCAGGCAGACTTGAGAGCTGCAGAAAGATCTTCAGTGAAGGCTGATGGGAGAGCTCGTTACCTTCTGTCACAAGTGCTAAAACATTGGGTTTTATCTTGCTCTCCCTGGTAGATGTGTTTGGTAAAACATATGTTTGGCAAAATAGTACATCCTCTTTTCCAGCCAAATGTACCAAAACAATGGGTTTTGTAGTGCATACTCTGCCTGGGCTGTAACACTGATGATTTAGCAGGAGCAAATTGTTCTGTAATGTGTTATGAAAAGTACTTGGGTGCTTTAATTAGCATGGTCAAAAAAAAAAACGGTGTCAAATTCTCAAGCACACTGTGGTTCCCCACTTTATTTTTTAAATGGAGCACAAGGTTGTTGGAATTCATTAAAATGGGCAAAAATGGTGTTTGTCACTTCAAGTTTTGCAGACGTTGAGTTGTTTCTGATTCTGATGGGGAAGAGCTCTGTACACCATGAATTTCCCTGAAGCTGGATTAAAAACTGGTCTAATGTCCTGCTGCTGCCAGAAAAATTATAGCTTGCTCTGCTTTCTTACTCTGTCTTGTGTACTGCCTTAGTATTTGACTGTTCATCAGCTGATTCAGCTCAAACCGAGCAGAAAGCTGTGTGGTGGATGGGTTTCATCTTAATTTAGTGAGCTAAGGTGGCTTTAAGGGCCAGACATCTTAGAGATGTCTCAGAAAAATGTGTGGGAGTTATGACTGGGAAAGAAAGGCAAAGGTGAGAGGCACCTGAATTTTGGCAGAAGTGAGCTGTGAAATTGTCTTTGGCAAGTGAACCTTGCTCCTTTCCCTCTGCCTGCTTCTAGACTGGTTCTTTCCATCTGCCATTTCCCACAGCCTTAAGGTGTGGGGTCCTTTGGTGTTTAATCAATTGCTTATCTGATGTAATTTCTGTTTTCATTTGCTTATGCATTTATTTCTGCTAATAGTAGAATGGGGAAGGGTGTTTGTGTTGCTACTGCCATTTTGGGGAACGGGGGAGGCATGGCTGTTGACCAAAGGCTCCTGTGCTTACTAATGGCCTGCTCTCTGTGAGCCCATGGAATTCTTGCTGAAAGCCTGCTTTATTCCTGGCCTTACAGGCATTTCCCGACCCCGGTCAGACAGTGCACCACCCACGCCGGTGAACAGGCTGAGCATGCCCCAGAACACTGCTACCAACACCACTCCACCCCACAACCGGAGGCATCGGGCAGTGACTGTGAACAAAGTGACGATGAAAACCAGCACTGTAAGATTTCATACTCTGTGTTTGAGTAGCTGACCCTTTGGATTGTTTCCTCAGTTAGAGGAACTAATTTCCTTGATTCTGGGAGCTGATCTGTTCTTCTGTTCGAACAGGTAACTACTGCACATGCTTCAAAAGTGCAGCACCAACCCTCTTCTACTTCTCCGCTCTCTAGCCCAAACCAGACAAGCTCTGAGCCTCGGCCACTTCCAGCTCCTCGCAGGCCAAAGGTTAACAGCATCTTGAACCTCTTTGGATCATGGTTATTTGATGCAGCATTTGTTCACTGTAAACTTCATAATGGAATAAACAGAGACAGCAGCATGACAGGTAAATATTACAAAAAATATATGTACGCTTTTTTACTTGTTTTCTTGACATTTCCTACCTGCAAGATTAACACATGCATAATCCAAAAAAAGTAAAACCTGAAGTGCTCTGTTGTAATTAATCCCTTGAGCTGAGCCAGTATCTGCTGTTAGCTGAGCAGCTGTTTGGGGATTTCAAAGTTTAAAAAAAGTCCACTTTTTTATTATTAACACTCCTTTGCTCTAACAAGCATGGCACTTCCAATTATGATACTGGGGAAAATGCTATTAAGTGGAGAAAATCATATGGTAGGAGTCCACTTCTTAGTTTGAAATCTGCTTGAGTATCTATGATCAATAGCAACTATTTATATCAACTTTTTAATATTTGAAAAATTGTCCTACATTGCTCCACATAGTGCACAAAGTAGTACTTCTTGTTTTGTAGAGTGTTATGGAAACAGGAGTTCTTAAAATAGCTAGTGAAGTTGCTGCCTATCAGTTACGATTGCTGTGTGTTTCCCTTAATGACTTGATATCTTCATTGTCTTCAACCCTTAACTGCCAAACTTATTTTGTCTCCTGTGCTTTGCTCAGCTGCAGAGGTTAGATGTTTTGAGATATCATAACAGAATTAGTGCTCTGCTCAGAGCGGCTTTTTAGCTCTCATCTTACTTTTGGTGATAATATTCAGAAAAGAATAATCTTTTTCACTCCTTGCAGTTTCCCTGTTCCTTATGTGTTTTGAATGTCTGCTAGAACTTTTCCTAGAGATCTAATAATCAATCTGTCAGTAACTCACTGGCCTAAGAAAAACAGGGGAAAAACATTTGTTATAGCAAGTTGGATGTATAATGGGACTTGGCAGCAACAGTTAAACTGGTGATCTTCCTTGTTTATTGTGTCAAATTTCTGTGTGAAAGCTTAGGATTTGGGATCTTCTAAAGGTGTTTTTAGGTATGTAGCACATAATTTTTTGAACATGTTTTTTGTGGGTGTCTGTGGTAGGAGTTTGGAATCTCTTTGTAAAAGGCCTATGACTCATGACTAGGGAAACAGCTGAGCTTAGGAGGGAGCAAGGCATCCTTTGAGGGTGTGTTCGGTTGCAGATCCATTTAATATATTACTACATTTAGTGCTTTTCAGATTGATTAGGTAATTTTAATTTTGATATAACCTGTTTTTTGAGCGATTTTAATGAAATGCTTAACCTGTAAAGGAAGGATGTCAGCTTAGATGGTGCTTATGCAAAAGTGTCAGCTGTAAAGAGAGGTATTGTTATGCTGGCAGAAGTACACAGTCATCCGGAATCCAAAGGCTTAATTTCCTTGAAGGGGTTGCAAGGCCTTCTGTTCATATATGCAGTGTCTTAAATCACCCAATAGCAGTCAGAAAATTGTTGTCTTACAGGGATATTTAGCGGCTTTCTGAAAACTGGAGACAGCTGTTTGGAATTTAGTTCTGTTCCTCCTCTGTGCTCTTCCAAGCTGTCTGTAGCGTAGACCAGTCTTTGCACATCGCATGATCTGCTGTGTATTAGCAGCAGTGATTCTAACACAGTGATGTTGGTGGACTCTCAGGAACCTGGCTGTGTCATGTCCTGCTCTTTTAGCAATTTGGAAGACAGAATTAACTTATGGGAATTTAGTCAAGTGTCTGCTGCCCTTGCAGGGTGTAGTTACTGCTATGTAAGGTCACTGGTCACGGTAGTGCCAAGGGGGGCTGGCCGAAGGAGAGAGAACTGAGTGTGGACCCCTACTTCTGAAACACTGTAGAGGGGCCCCAAACTCTGATTGCCTGATTTATTATTTTGCTCAGCCTCTGCTTAAGGTGGGAAAATGAGCAAGACGTGTAAAGGACCAGGCCCCTGAAGTTCCTGCTGACTTGAAGCATCAGTGTCTTTTGAATGAGGTTTAAATGCACATGATAAAGTTTTTATTCTGGAAATCTGACCTGTGATGCCTGATGCCTCCAAGGGAAGTCTTTTCCTCCCTGAAGAGCTTAAAGCAGGAGGTGCTATGCTGGCTGATGAGGTGGGCCAGGAGGGGTTTGTATTAGGGCTCCCCCATCGCAGAAGTGGGACCCATCAGTGACAATCAGATCTGCACATTGTGCGCATCCACCTGCTCCTGTTGCCCAATGCAGATGCAGCATGGAGGAGGAGGGCCAGTAGAGAAGGGACGGTTAGCTGCCACAGTCTCTACCCTTAGGAAAGATGTCCAGAATAAATCTGATGCTTTACAGCTGCAGTTTGGCTATTCCTGTATGTCTTGGTCCATCTGCTATCCTTTGTAGCCATGACTTCAACTACTAGCTGGAATATTCTTACCATGTCTGACACTGCTGTTGATAATCATAGCATTAGCCTCAAGAAGCACTATTATTTCTATGAGTGCTTTAAATGTTTTGATTGGGAATTGTCTGCACTTAAAATCAGCTTTGCTGTGTAGTATTGTCTTCCACTGGCCTACACACACTATTTTCTTTAGGTCTGGAACTGCAGCTGTGTAAGAACTCAGCAGCTTTCCAGACCCTTCTAATATTTGCTTTGTTTCAATGCCGTGCAGTTAAGAATTCCTTCTCTTTTGGCTGTCTGATATGGCTTCTTTGTTTCATTACTGGCTGGAGGACTGAGAACCATTTTGCATAAGTATTACAACTTGCTCCTTGGTCCTGTAGAGACCTGTGTGCCCTGGGACACTTCTGGAACGCTATATTTGTTAGTGTGTGTTTCTTTCTCCTCTTCCACTGCATGGCACAGTCTCAGTGAGAATCCCTATGATATGACTACCAAAGAGAGATTAATGAGCTCAGTGCAGTGCTTCCAGGGGCCCTGTGGTCTCAAGCTCTAGTTCAGAATTTAGTTTGGTTCTTTAAACAAGTCCTGCTGACACACATTGTCCTTGTCCCATCTTACAGCACACCTTTTTGTTGAGCTCTAGGAAATAAAGCGCACTTGATCAAGGCTGATGTGAATGAGTACCCCTCTACCCTTCCTTTTTTCATTGTCCCAGGATCTCACCTTTTCCCACTGGAACTCTTTAACCTCCAGAAAGGAAGTAATGAAGAATGATGGGTGGAAAAAATGTCAAGCTTTTTGTGAGTCTTGAGATGAAAAACTATCTAAATGCAAGGGTAACTGAACTTGCTCTACTTGGCCCTGCTTTGCAGGGGAGGGCTGACTATCTCCAGAGGCCCCTTCAGCCTCAACTCTCCTCATTCTGTCAGGTTAACTGCTGCTTCACGGATTTTCAGTTTTCTGTCATCTCATGGGTGAACTTCTTGTACCAACTCGTTTGGAAAACTGTAGATATTCCACATTTGTGGTTGTTCTAGTTTTGTCTGTATTTGGGAAGAGAGAATTGTTCTCTCTCAAGATTAGCTGGAAGTCATCTGTATACAGTATACAGTTGGCTGCTGGTGGAGGTTATCACCTGGAAAGCAGTTGTCCTCTTTGCTCTTTGAGACCTGTCCTTCAAAGTAGTCCTGTGTCATTGTTTGGATTCTGAAGCAGAGCAATCAATGATCTTGCCATCATTGGCATGATGCTTTTGGGTCTTGAGTGTTCTTACCAGGTTTTAGTTTCTGCCCACAGACTTTAATGGTGGGCAGCTGATAAACATCACTATGTTGTGGTGAGAGAGTAAAAATGGCTAGTTGGAAGATGCGTAGGTGGTTTGAAAGCAGCTGGGTCCTGCTGATGTAGTCATTAGAATTAGATGGGTGTGTGGCATTTATGTAGCTGATAGTGTGGGATAAATAGATGCCTATGATAGATAACACCTTCATAAGAAATTGGCTACAGAGCCTCTATGAGGTTAACCCAAGAGTGACAGCTTGGGGTGTGTGTATCTGTGCCAGGGCAGGTTCAGTGGCAGGATGTGTTTCAGACAAGCTTGGCTGTATGGTGCATGCTACTGCTACGTACTGTCCTCAGCCTCTGAGAGTGGGGAGAGGCTCACCAGCACTTTGTGCCAGCATTTCAGCAACTGAATCTTCCAATCTGATGGGCTCATTCTCAATCCTTGTGCCTGAAGAATGTCAACCCTGCAGTTTATAGCAGCTGAAGGACACACCTCAGGGCTTGCTGGTATCGCCCTGGGGCTGTTTGCAGTTGTAGAGCCTTGTGTACATCATTACCCTCGCCTCTTCTGGCCCTACTGTCATTAATGTCCCACAGAATGTTTCTGGGGCTCTAGAAGAAAATTCTAAGCAGCCCTGTCTGGGGTCATAGTGAGTGCTGCTGAGGGGCTTGGTTACAGGTCTGACCCTGCCTGTTCAAAGAAGTAGCTCTCCCCAGACAGTGGTACTACCTGGCTGCTGGAGTTCTTACTCTCTTCTTTCTCTGGGTGTTGTTTGAGATGTTAATGTTTCTGGGGGTGTTCTGCCTTTTGTTTCTGCTTTGGAAGATTGTTAATGAAGCTGGTGGTCAGGGGAGGCATGCTCAGGTATGCTGGTTATTAGCAGCTTGGCTTAGGGAAATAGGAGCTGTACTACCATTGAGAACTCCTGGTTTGGAAGAAGGAGTGCTGCTGTGAGGAGATTGCAGGTAAGTAATTTTCCCTCTGCGAGACATACCCTATTTCAGAGGAGCCTTAGGATAGCCTGGTGTATGCTCTATGTGCATTGCAACATGGGGACAGGTCTGTGAGCTGAGAAGGGTTAATACCTTCTGTTAAAGGACTGGTGTATGTCGATATGAACAGCTCTAAATTTTAGTCATATTTTGTAACTTTTTGTTCATTGTTTTGCATGGTACTTTCAAAACCATAATTTTGGACCTGTATGCCAATTTCCTATGTGTTTAACAAGCTTGCTGTATCATAAAGCTTTTAATCTATTTTTTAGAAAGCTAAAAGCTTCTTAACTTATATTACAATTTCACCATCTTAAAAGTATTTTATAACTACTGCTGTCCTTTGATTTGTTTCCATTTTATTTCTATTATCTTGCAGCATCTTTTATCCAAATTCTTCTTTCTTATAAATCTTGTAAGTAGGAACCAGTAGCTTTTCCTTAATTACGGTCATGCTTTTCTTTTTCCATAATCCCATATTTTATTTGTAAATTCATTCTCATTGTCTCTTGTAGCTTTTGCACTTTACTTGAAAAAGACAAGTAATTTTTTTTGTGTGTGTTTTTGAATGGGGAGGATTGTTGGCAAAAGCAAATTAATCTGCCTGAATCAGACCCATCTTTTCTGTACTTTAGTCTGTGATCATGTCATGAATTTCAGGACTTTGCACTAACCATGTTTTTTTTTTACTTAAAGCTTATTTTACAGATCTGGTGTTTGATTTGTATGCATTGTGCATGTAGTGTTTTTTTCCAACTACAGTATATTGCTGGATAGCTTATTTAGGACAAAAAATGGCTCATGGGAAGATGCATAAAGATTTGTACTTATCTTCTACTTAACATCAATGAAAATTTATGAGGTAAACCTAGGTTAAATGATAAATTTGAGAACAAAATTTAGGAGTAGGCACTCGTTATTAAGACATTTCCTTTAAAACAAAACAAAAAATCACCCTATCTGTAAATTATCAGGTATTCCAACTGCTAAAGTGTTAACATGCCTTTGTTTGCAAGGCTGACTGAACCTGCTGTTCCCCAGTGTCCCAGAGCTGAGACAGGAGAAGTTCTCTTTTGCTGGTAGAAACACATAGGTGTAATTATGTCAGGTGTACATATTGTCTGCTGTTTGCGTTTGTAGTTTATAAAAGTTTTGGAAATCCATCTAGTCTTAGCTAAAAACAAGGACACACTCTTCAAGATGTTAGTAATCCTAGAGCAAGGCTGTCTAAGGAAGAGGAAAAAAAATTGAAAAAAAAAATCACATTGAGTGCAGTATATATTTTGTTTTGGTAGCTATCCTGGAAGAAAGGATGTAGCCAACAGAGAAGTGGTCTCATATCCACACAATGTTGATGTGTGAAAGGGAGACCAGAAATCTCTCCAGAAGGACATGGATTGGAGTGGTGTGGGCTGGCAGAACTGGCCTGAAGGGAGGGAGCACAGAGCTGGGCAGAGCCAGGTCAGGACCCTCTGAGAGGGTCATAGAGCTTCTTGTAGGATAAGGGAGCAGGAGATGGCCAGCCCATCGTAGCTGCTCTATGGAGGCTCTCTTATTTATTTGGCAGTTTTAGTGATCATGTGAGGAAAGGGACCAAATTAGGAGAATGGGATTCCACAACCTTCTCTTTGTCATACAGGGCATCAAAATGTTTTTATTATTTTTTAATAAGTATGTTTGTACAACAAAACTGGATGAAAGCCGCTTGGTATTCAGGGCAGCATGAGTTGGCCAGCTGGAAGCGAAGCACTTCCTTGGAGGACAGTAGTAATGACACCAATGAAAATTTTTTTGTTTTTT
>VYZP01072015.1:0-25160 GCA_013400635.1 Hypocryptadius cinnamomeus
TGGCACCAAGCCACCCCCCAGCCACCTTTGGAAATCCCTCTTCAATAGACTGATGGGGATTTAGCTCTTTTCTCATTGAAATGAGGTGCACCCTGTAACCACAGAGGTCTTTTTCCTTCGTTCCTAAGCATGGCTGGGACGTGGTGGATTCCAGCGATGCCGCATCCCAGCGTCAGGAGGAGCTGCCGCCTCCCCCGCTGCCCCCTGGGTGGGAAGAGAAGGTGGACAACCTGGGGCGCACTTACTACGTGAACCACAACAACAGGAGCACCCAGTGGCACCGGCCCAGCCTCATGTAAGCAGCTGGGGGCTGCGTGGGGTGGAGAGCCGGGCTGAGGCTCGAGTCAGAAAGGAAAGCGTGCTTTCTTTATGCCTGGAAGAGATTTGCTTGCCCCCAGCAGATCACAGAGACACAGAGTATTCTGGGAAATTCCAGGAACTCTGGGATGGCAGGGAAGGCAGTACATTAACAACATGCCTTAGAATATTAGGAGACAGATAAGGAATTTTTCAGTAAGTAATTTAACAGGAGTAAATTACTTTGTTTATAGAGGTATGGAAAAAAGTCAACTCTGCCAAGTTTTAATGGAGTTGACCAGATTAACTTTGAGGAGATCCTGCTTAGTATTCTGTGAATAGGCTTCATTCCCAGGATGTGCTGTCAGAGAGCACATGTGGCGATATCTTCTCAAGATTAGATTTAAAAGCTGTGGCAAGTTTACATTTTACAGAGTGTGAATAACTGACAGTGTTAAGAGTTACAGTGAGATCGTGTATTTAACCCTGCACTGCCAAGGCCACCGCTAAACCATGTCCAAGGAAGTGCTGGACAGGACACGTTTGAGGTTGGGCTCCACAGAGTGCTGGGTCATCTTGTCTATGCCATGGTTTCCCTGCCAGCAGAGATTGAACCAGATGACCCCTGAGGTCCTTCCCAACCTGGTGTTCTGTGATATTTGTGAAGTGATTCCAGTTTTATTTTCTTTCAACTGAGGGATTAAACAGTGTCCTAATTATGAAGCTTGATACATGCATGAATAATGATTTTTATAATCAAAAGCATTACTGAGATTTTGAAGGCAATGGACAAAATGGGGGGCTTAGTTTAACTTGGGTTATTTTCTTGTTCTTTCCTCCTTCCCATGCTGGGTTCCCCCCCTGCAGCGACGTGGGATCCGAGTCAGATAACAACATCAGACAGATAAACCAAGAGGCAGCTCACAGGCGGTTCCGCTCCCGGCGCCACATCAGTGAGGATTTGGAGCCAGAGCCTGTGGAGAGTGGAGACATTCCTGAGGTATGCCCAAGCCTTGGGCTTAAGGAGCTGGCTAAACTTCGAGCTGCCGTGCTTCTCACGTGTGAGCTAATTAGCACACAGCACAGAGAGTCGTGGTTTTACACGGCGTTTGTGGAAATTGCCTTGGGAAGATGCCAGCAGCACAATGACAGTGCAGCCAGAGGCACACTGCCAGGGTCCTGTGCAGCTGCAGCTGCCTGGTGGCCTATGGACAGCACTGAGTCCCATGTAAACGCTGGGAGAAGCATTCATCGTTCCAAATTGCTTGTCTTATATACACTGGTAGAAACACTTCCATATTCTGCTCTAAACAACAGTGGAATAAATGATAAAAAAAGGGGAAGTGGACTGGCTGTAACTGCCTGTGCTTCAGTTTTCTGTAGTGCCTTGGTTTAGGGTGAAGAGAAGGTGTTGTTTGTATGTTGGGCACAGTGAGATGATCACACAGAAGTTAAAGGGAAAGAAGACTCGGTCTGTATAAAATCTGAACTTAGTTTCTTCTCTTTCATTAGCCTTGGGAAACCATTTCAGAGGAGGCAAGTGCCAGTGGGGATTCCTTAAGCTTGTCACTGCCACCTCCTCCTGCATCTCCAGTGTCCCGGACCAGTCCTCAGGAGCTGTCTGAGGAGCTGAGCAGAAGACTCCAGGTCACTCCTGATTCCAATGGGGAACAACTCGGCTCTTTGATTGTATGTGATGTGTAATCCGTAAAGCTCTGTGCAGAAATGTGCTATTCTTTGGCATAACCTGAATCACTTCATGCATGGGGAGGGACTGCTGGGCTCAGGAAACCCTGAGCATGCAGTTAAAATTCCCTTCCAAA
Organism: Hypocryptadius cinnamomeus; assembly: GCA_013400635.1. Lineage (NCBI taxonomy): Eukaryota > Metazoa > Chordata > Aves > Passeriformes > Zosteropidae > Hypocryptadius > Hypocryptadius cinnamomeus. The sequence continues at coordinate 2,121 of VYZP01072015.1, forward strand.
AAACATATCACAGCTTCACCAGCAAGCAAACTGCCTCAGACAACAGAATTCCTCTGTTCAGATTTCAAGAGTTCTGTGTGAGTTTGACTTCAGACTCTGCTACTGTTAGACCTTTAGTGAAACAAAATAGATGAGAGTCGAGGGTTTCAAGCTAGGAATTTCCAAAGGAAAAGGAAAAACAAAAAATGGTCTCTCTATTTGTATTATCCATTAGTCAGATGCCATTAAAAAAAATCAGGATAATGCATGTACAAGTGGGGAAATGTTTTATGTCTCTTTCATTACAAAAATAATTGTAAATATTAAACAGAGCATCATGCTCTTATTTAGTTTTTATTCTTAGTATGATGCTATCATGGTACCTCTGCAGTTCAGGAGATAAGAAATACTTTTGTTCTCATCAAACAGAATCTTGATTAGGTGCATTTTTCCCAAAAAGCCAGTGCAGTTGGTCTCTGATGATGGGAATGTCACCTGGAGGTTCGTCAGCCAGTGACAGCTCTGATGCTTTCCTGGATCTGCATGCAGAGGCACTTGGGCTTGTGTTGAGAACTGCACTTTTAGTAGCCCCTCACTGGCTTTACTGCAGATGTGTCAGTGCTGTGTTTTCCTAAACACTGCTCAGCCCTGCAGTGTCCAGCTGCACCGGTGGGGAGGAATTACATTCTAGTGTCAGATGTGATGTGTGTCTGCTTTTTTAGGGGGTTTTGTTTCTAATTCACAATCATGAAGGGTGTGTCTTGGGAAAAGACACAACTAATTCAAAAGTTAGCAGCAAAAAGGAAGATTGAAACAGATTTTTTTTTTTTTTTAAGAAATACCATAAATTTTTAGGTAAATGAATTTTTAAGACTTTGAGCTCTCATCCATAGTATTTGATTTTGGATATATTTCTTAATGCTTTATTTTTTGCAATAATTCATGAGTTTGTTCATGTTGGCATTTCTCCTTTAGGAAAATGAATGGACCCTTTTTTATTAGTATATAGGAAGTAGTGAAATGGGATATACCACTCTGTGGTAAAACAGAAGTAGGTAATTGTTTGCTACAAAGAGGTTAGTGCCTGTAATTACTGAATTTTCTGAATAAACATGATGTTTTAAGACACCCTAACTTGGAGACATCTTTCTGGTTTTTTCCATGCAGCAAAGAGAACCTTCTTCACGATTGAGGTCCTGCAGTGTGACAGACACAGTTGCTGAACAGTCCCAGTTATCCCTGGTAAGCCAGAGCTCTNTTTTTAAAAATTATAAATATGTCCCATGTTAATCTGCAAATAGAAAACCTGTGCATACCAAGAAGTTTATTACCAAAGTCGCTGTGTCTGTGTTGCTTGTTGTCTCTGCTTCTCTTGGGTGAACATTTCCAGAAACCACAGAGGTTTTCTCTTGGCTGGATTTTCCCCGTGCTGTAGCAGTTATTTAGTGCAGCTGAAGCATGACCCTGCTCTGGGGTGGGCCCCAGTGCAGCCTCTGTGCCTGGCTGCAGGGGGAACGAGGGCTGCTGTGCTGCTTCCTTGCTGTTTAGCACGCTGGAGCCAGGGGCCGGGCGTGGGCTGGCAGCTGGGGCTGGGGAGAGAGAGGCCTTTCTCCTGCTTCTTGAGGGACACTCATTTCCTGAGCACATCTTCAAATCAGCACACTGGGAGCATTGCCCTAAGCATCCTCGTACCTGAGCTTAACCACATTTCATCCTTCCTGAGCTAATGATCATTTCTCTTCTGGCAACTGAGTACATGTTCTTCCTGAACCCGGCGCTCCTCTGGGATTCTGGCTTGGTTACCAGCAACTGATGACTTTCAGATTTGCTATTACCCATCTAACTGCTCTCTCTTGGTAAATGTGCCTGATGCCTTGCTTCTAAAGATGTGACAGTAACCTGTGACCTTCTTCAGTAAATCTGTGTAACATTAATTATCATTTAACAGCAGAATGGTCCCTCTAGGAGAGCTCGTTCTTCAACTGTCACAGGGGGAGAGGAGCCAACGGTAATAAAACTCTTTATCAAGCACTATCTTTAAATAAAATGGGGGGACATTTAGGTCTTGTACAATGAGGAACTTATTTTTTTAAAAAAGCAGCCATGCGTTGAATGAAATACAACTATTGAATGAAAACTTATATATTTCTGTCCCAGATTATCTCAACATTTCCCAAAACACTGCAATTGTATTCAAATACTGGCATGGTTTAGGGACATGGGTGTGACATTGAATTATGACAAAGCTGTGCACTAAGTAAATGCCATGGGCTCCTGAAAAATGAAAGCTACAGCAGCTAATTCTTTTAAAAGGGGTACTGGAAGCTGCAGTGATTAGAGACATCAAATCATTGTACATGTAGCTGTGTTTGTATCTTGTATCTTCTTGTTTTCCCTTACTCTCCATGACACTAATTAATTTTAGTTCTTAAAGTTGGTCTTAATTTGAGAGCCTTGGGGGTACAGTGATATAGCACAGAGCTCTTAATGGTCTTACTGAATGCCAGTTTCATTTTCCAGCAGTTCCTCAGCAGTCCAAGACTGTAGTTTGATCATCCCATAAAATTCTTGATATGCTTTGCTGAGTGTGTAATACAAGGAGAGTGGGTTTAATCTATATTGAACTTTAATTATATATGTTGAACCTTTAACCTAATTAACTGCTAGTCTGAAGTGAGTTATTTGACGGAAATCACTAACAGTAACTGTCATAAATGGCTTTTATGAATTTATGCCCTCCTGGAGAATTTGTTTCAGAGAAAGAAATTTAATTGGTACTTGGTATAAATTGCTATTTGCATCTGGGAAATAAATAAATCTTACTTCGGGTGTTTATGCATCGTTCTGTTATACTGTCTATATTCACTGGTTTTTAATTTTAGAACCAGAGGAGCACACTTGCAAATAGCAAAGTCTCAATAAAATGCCTGACTCATTAGTAGTTAGTTAATTGTGCTAGGTGAACTTCCATGGTAGTGGTACTCCTTGGTAGAGCATCTTGTCTTGATTTGACTTTTTAGAGCAAAGTATTAATATTTTTACTCATCATTAGTGTAGCCATACCAAGATGTTTTACCTCACCATGCTGCAGTATCTAATCCCCCCATGTCTGTGTTCAGTGTTTACACCCGGAGTCCCAGATCTGTAGAGGAATTGGGACTTACACAGGATTCATGGTCTAAATCCTTTGTCTTCAAAGGCTGCATCCTCTTGGGTCTTTGGGCACCTGATGCTTGCAGACGAACAACCTGTCAGCACTAAAAGTCTCTGGTCACCTTGGTTTTGCCTTCAGAATCCCTACAAAGCCCCTCCTTGGAGCAGGCTCAGGCCCAGAAGCAGTGTCCTTCTCCCCATCTCTGAGTTGTAACTGAGGCACTGTGGAGTGTTTGCAGTCCTTACTGTGGCCCTCCTGACCCCGGACTGATGGATTGACAGCCACTGGCACAGCGTGGGCAAGGTGTTCTCCTCATTGCCTGCCAGCTCTGTGAACCAACATAGGGAAAATAGCCCTTGGCTCTTCAGGAGAGAAGGAAATGAGTCTGAGAGTCTGCACTTGGATTCTCATCTGTTTCCTATTGGAGTACGTCAGCTTCCTGACCCATCCTGTATCTTTTCTCCTTTCCTTTCTTCATTATCCCTGCAGTTCTCCAGTTCCTTGTGTCAACTGAGCTCTGCTCTTAAACAGCACCTGCACTGCCTATGGCAATTGCTCTGGGAAAGGTCTGGCAGAGATGAAGCAAGAACATGAATTAAGTTCATTATCTTGCTGAAGCAAGGAATATAGTGGGGAGGAAGAGAATGTGGATTTCAGCAGGAGCTTTCAGAGGCTTTTACTGTTTCATGGCAAAACCCCAGAGCTTGTAGTGCATCAGCCTCTGAATTAGGCAGGTCCTTCATCCCGCTTGGTTCCAGTTCCTAGCTCATGTGTATGAACTCATTCTTGGGTATTTTGGGGACAGGAAGGACACGAGAGAACGTCAGCCACACACAGGGACACAGTTCCTGTGGGCAACAGGACATGACTCTTCCCTTACCTGTGTGCTTCTCTTAGAACAGGGAGCTTGTGGAGCTTTTACTAAAAGTTTTTGTCATGCTGAAAGTTTGGAGTTATCTGGTATCATTAAGCCCTGAGTACAGCATTTGTGACAGAGCAAAATGGTTAAAATTAACTTTCTAAACCCACAGTAGTTTCTGGCAACTGATTCAAGACACCCTGGGGTAAAGAAGAGAGCAGGACTTGGGAGATCTTGACTGCATGGTTATTTAACTCTTACTTATCCATCCTGATAAAAGGAGGAAACCTCAGCCTTTTAAGGAAAACTCACTAAAACATAGAGTTCCTTTTTGTCATTATGTGTAACAAAATAGAATGTTTGAGGGCATATAAACTTGTCTGTTTGCTGAATCCGTGCCAAACTGACCCAAAAGATCTCTTGGGAGAAAAAAATTATTTGATTCAAAGGCACATGATAAAGAGCTTGAATTAAATTAAATCAGAGACTGGATTTTTCCATATGGTTGTTGTGATTAAGAAGAGTGTAAGTTAACAAGTTTTTCTTTTTACAAACAGCAGAGTTTTAAATTTTTTTTTTAGCTATTATAAAATAAGAATTCAATGCTTTCTTGCCTGAGCAGCCTTCTGTGGCTTACGTGCACACCACGCCGGGCTTACCTTCGGGCTGGGAGGAGCGCAAGGACGCCAAGGGCCGGACCTACTACGTCAACCACAACAACCGGACCACAACGTGGACACGGCCCATCATGCAGGTACCATCCTGGGAGCCAACACTTGGCTTGGCTGAGGGCATTCAGCTGGGCAGCTTCCAGAAATCTGAAATTTAAAGCAAATATCCTAATCGTTGTCATGACAATACAGATGAATCATAAAAAGCTGCAATAATTTGGGATGGTTTTGGTTACTTCTTTTAATTATGTTAAAGCACAGGTTAAGGTGATTGCTGCAAGAGAAGGAATTTCCGGAGAGGGAGAAGAGCTCTTAAAAGGAGGCAGATGTGTTGTTTGGATTAAATGTGAAAGTTGGCTCGAGCCATTAATAGAACCATGGGTTCTTGGCCCTTCCAATGGAATTACATTAAATACCCTTTATGGCCTTTAAGGAAATCTGGTTAAGAACAGTAGTGATGATAGCAATGCCATCAGTTTTATCATGTCCTGCACATGGGCAGTGCTTGTGACATTTGTGACCTGGCTTTGCTCTGGCACAGCTCGCCGAGGACGGGATGGTGGGGCCAGGCGCGAGCAGCAGCAACCACCTGAGCGAGCCGCAGATCCGGCGGCCCCGCAGCCTCAGCTCGCCCACTGTCACCCTGTCTGCGCCGCTCGAGGTGAGCCCCTCCCGACTGCTCACTCCTTGCCCTTCAGACAAGGACTCCTGCATTTATTTTAAGTCTCTTTCCAAGTAATTCCAAATGCTGTGGACTGATGTTCGCTGTGACGTGGCTAAAGAACAGCTGAAGTGGCTCCCTACGCAATCAAAGCCTGTGTGTGTTTGACTTCTGGCGGTGTGGCTCAAACTCTTGTCTCAGCTACTCATGGCTGTACTGAAGAGAGCCAGTTCTTCAGATTTCCTCTTCATGCTTAATAGTTTGAAGAGCTGTGGCTCACACAGCCTTGCACTTACAGGCTTTCTTGTAAATGAGATATATTGACTCTGAAGCACAAAACACTGCTTTTGTCTTTTCCTTGGTAAAATGAAATATGGACACATCCAGGGCAGGTGCAGAGGAAGATACAATCAGGTGTAAATACTGGGGACATTGTCGTTGCAGAGGAAGGCTCAAAACACCGTGTCCTTTACAGCAAAAGACTGGGCATGTTAGAAGGCACAGATAGAGCTAATTAAGTTCTAGTAAATCAGTCCCAGCATTTAATTCTGGTATTAATTACGTCTGGAATGGAAAGCTATTTGCTGTGAAGCCAAGTTGGGTTGGTTGTGTGTGTGCCTGTGCGCAGTGGTGCCATTTCCTCTTCACAGGGCATGAAGGACTCTCCGGTGCGCAGGGCGGTGAAGGACACCCTGTCCAACCCTCAGTCCCCACAGCCATCCCCCTACAACTCCCCCAAGCCCCAGCACAAGGGGGCCCAGAGCTTCCTGCCCCCGGGCTGGGAGATGCGCATCGCCCCGAACGGCCGCCCCTTCTTCATCGACCACAACACCAAGACCACCACCTGGGTAAGCGCGCTCCAGCCGGGGCCCCGGGGGCCACGGTCCCACCTCTGTCTTCCTGCCTGCATGCCTCTATTCCAGCATGGCACTTGTCTTTGTGTTTTTAAGAGCCAAAGGTGTGCATGTGGATGTAAAAGCCCTTGTGGAGTGCAGGCATCCTAAGAACAGGCCTGTGGTTTTTGAAGCATATCCCTGGACATAGCACACATTTAATGGAGTCAGGTCTTACATCACCCTGACTCACTCAGCACTGGAAAGTTCATTGCACTGTAGAAATCCTAATAAGTCATGTTTTGTTTTATTCTCCAAAAAGAAAAGAATAACTGTAACATAGGAGGATTTCCAGATAAGTCTGTGCTTGACTTTGTAGATCTGCCTTGATCTGTTGGATTTACAGTTGCATACCTGTGTTCCAGGAGGATCCACGGCTGAAGTTTCCGGTGCATTTGAGATCCAAAGCATCTCTGAACCCCAATGATTTGGGCCCTCTTCCTGTAAGTGATGCTGTGCCTGTGTTCTAACCTACACCTCCTGTCCCAGGGCTCTGCTCTGTTCTGGGCACAGGCTGCTGCAGCTCTTCTTGGAGGTTCTGGAGCCCTGCCGTGCCCTGGGGCTTGCTCAGGCCCTCCAGAGCCAGCCCAGGAGGTTCTAACTGAAGTGTTGAGCTTTGCACACACTTACCTGGGCTGTGTGTGACTGTGCTTTTAGATAATCATAATCACTGCTTAGGAAAAACAGAGCAGATTGTGCCAAGCAAGCTCTGTCAGTGTACCAGCATATTCTAGCATTTAGAAATCAGAATAAGTTTTGATTTTTCAATGAAACCTCCATCTTTTGCAGAGCAAAAAATCAATTTAATGTCAGAAGTTTTGTCATACTTGTAATCAAAATATAATGGGGATTTACAGACATGTCAAATGCAGAGCTTTGCTTTGTTTTTTAAAATACTTGCATCCCTTAAAGGTAATGTGTGAAAGCTGACACATTCCTGGTCACAGCAGCAGGAATGCTCTTTGGCTTTAGGAAACAGCTGTGCTCTTGCAGTTGTCCAGGTACATGGGGCGCGTGTTAACCTTGGAGGCACTGAAGGCCCAATTACAGTTTGTGCTGTTAACTGCAAGGGGTGAAACATGCAGTGAATCCAGGGTAGCCTGACCTGTCACTAGCAACAGATTGTTAGTAACAGGTTTCACCTCAGTTAAACCTCCTGGTTTGGAGCGAGGTTGGCATGACTACAGAATTTAACACGAGTTTCTCCAACAAGACTGAAGTGAAATAATTTCTCCTCTGTATTTTCTGGCAGCCCAGGCTGGCCAGCATTGCCTGTCCCTACAGCCTGCCATCTGCTCTCCTTTCTGCACTGCAGGCACTTGGGACATGAGAAAAGGGAACGGATGAAAAGGGAAGCACTGAGGACTAGGTTAGGACATTCTTGTCCCACTGTACAGGGAGCCTGGGTTACACATTTACAGTAAATAACCCACATGGCTTTCAGAAGTGGGAGCAGAAACTTTCCAACTAACCCACGATGGACCATCTGTTCTCTGTGCTTGTTTGCTCACAGAGGAAATGGGTGGGAATCCTGAGGCAAGAGGTTTCCACTATAAAAAATATTCCCTGCACAGGATGCAGTCACCTATATAAGGTCTAGGTCTGAGTCTGCCTGGATTTGTGGCCGTGCCATCATGCATCTGGTCACCTGGGGTTTCCTACCTCATAAGCATCTTTGAGACAAGTCCAGTAGGTGTGAGCAATGCACTGCTTCAGGCTGTGTGAGACTGATACTATTTCACTTACTCTCTCTTTTCTTTGTTTTTATTTCCCATTTCCAGCCTGGCTGGGAGGAAAGAATACACCTGGATGGAAGAACATTTTATATAGACCATAGTAAGTAAGCACTCAGGTACTAGAGCAAATAGACAAAGGGAGGTACTAAGTATTGAAGTGAAAGCTTTGTGATTTTACTCTTCATTTAGGAAGCCAGGTGTTGATATGTGGAGACATTGATACCAGAGACTTAGTGCCCTCCTACGGTACTGTACATTCACTGGAAGCTTGCTTTAATTGGCTCATCAAGCTTTGTCCCTCTCTGACTTGTGAAGCATTAACATTTCCTCTCTGTGGTTTATTTTGTTCTTGTTGATATTTTTGGATTTGTTGTTGTTGTTGTTGATGATCCCATGGCTTATTTGCACTTAATAAATTAAAATATAAACTAGGAATAGAAAATAAGATGAGAAAAGATCCTGTAGCCACAGCTCCACATATAGGCAGTGGAGCAATTAGCATTGAGAAGTACTTTCTTCTGCTTTCAGGTCTGTGGCAGTGCTGATTCTGATCTTATTTCCTATTTAGAGCATGTGAAACTGCACCAGCCCATTAATATTCTCCAGTTCTGTTAGTGGAGTTTTAGTGTAAGTGATGTTTCATTGTAGATTTGTCTTCCTAGAGCATCTCAGAACTGCTGTGTGAGTTTTGTTGGTGTTTGGAAACAAAGCAGCCCACAAAGGCTGGGCTGGGTCTTCTTATAATAAGACATTTCTTCACAGCCATAGCTAACTCTCATAACCATCAGAGGAACGTGCACAGAGAGTTAAAGCCTAAACTTACCCATGTTTGACAGAATTAGGTTTGTCCCTCAGTATCACTGACTCCCACGCTCATCCTTAGAGATGACAATATTAAGTCATTATTAAAAGACTGCCTTTAAAGTAATACCAGTTTTGAAATGGTATAAATACCTTTAACTAAACATTAGAAATAATACACTTGTCAAGCATCCGATGAACCTCTTCCAAACTTCGGTGCAGAGTTATTATCCTTTTTCCCTTCTGTAATTGTTTTTCCCAACAGAGATCTGGAAATATAACTATGGCCAATGATTTTAAACTGCTGCCACAAAGGAGTCACAGGATAAAGCTGTCCCATTTAAAACACCTGTGTAACTGCTGAGCCTCCCAATCTCTCTTAAAACTCTTTAATTTTTCAGTCTCCTAAAGCTATTTGAGCATGTGTTAGTCCCTAAAATAGAATGTTAAAGTCATACATTAATTAGAATTCCTCAAAGAATTTGTAACTGTTAGGAAGCAAAATTTATGTGCATCTGAATTCTCCCTCTGGTCTCTTTTGATCTGAGTGGATTTAGCTTCTTATATAGCATTTTTCACAAAAGTTTAGGGAAGCTTTTGGTAATGCTGCCTGTTTCCAGCAGATGTCCCTTTGGTCCCAGCCTGGTGCCTGAGCACTGTTGTGGTGACTGGGCTGGAGGGCCTAGAGAGCCAGGGGCTGTGCCACTGCCAGGACACAAAACCAGCAGGACAAGTCTGACAGAGTCAGTTGCTGGTCATGTCCTGCTTCCCTGCTACGTTTTGTACCTCTGCTGCATAGTTCTCCAGCGCTGTTTGTCCTATTTTTGAAATGTTTTTCTCATCCCTGGAAGAAACTGCCAAAGTCCCCTGCAGGCAGCACAGTCCCTCTGCTGTACACAGGGACACTGAGTACTGATGCAGCACACTGGTGTTACTGGTGCCAGAGGCTGGGTGTGACAGTAAACCCCTTTCCCTGGCTCTCTGGGCCCTTACCTTCCATGGACACACTGGTGTTCCCTGTTCCCTGCACACTGCTGCCATTCCTGGGAGCCTCCCAGGCACATGCTATCTACCTGTTGGAAGGGATCAGAGGGGAAAACAGCCATTCTGCAACCATTTTCTGACCCAGTGATTCACAGACAGGGAGGATGGATACATTGAATGGGTTCCCCTCAAAGTCTGTCCACATCCACCTGAACATGGTGATATTCACAATATGCATCAGTGATTTACACAAGGAATTAGGGGAAAGCACTCCTTAGTTCAGCAGGAAGCAGCAGGGCAGGAGAGGGGCTCACTGGAATGGGATGGGAAGTCAGGGTGAGTCTGGCCACTGCAGTGTGCAGGAAGAGGCTGTGTAAGGAGAATTGCAAAATGTTACTCAGAATGGGAGTAATTATCAGAATTTGGGTTGAAAAGGGCATGAAAAATACCATGACCTGGTCATGAGCTATCTCACCCTGTGATGTATTGACAGGAGTGCCTAAATCCAACCTGGAGTAACCCTTCTGATGCCATCAGCACTGGGAATGTGTGGCTGTGAGAGTTCTGTATCTGGCAGGGGGTCCCAAACTTCAGGGAAATAGTGGCCCCATTGGAAGGCCAGGGAGAAGAGGGAATCTTCAAAGGCCTGAGGGCCTGGTTTATGACAGGGAATTGTATTGGTGGGAAGACTCAAATTTTTGAAATTTTTGAAAATGTCGAGACTTTTGAAAATGTTCTTCAAAAAGAATGAGTTTGTTATCCATGTCCACTTGGGATAGGACAGAGAATCCTGAGCTACAGTTGCAGGTGAAGTGATTCATGCCAGACCCTTGTAGCCCTGGAGCACCATTTTTAATATGGAGTCCCTGTAAGACTCTGAAAAGAAAGTTAGACTGAGATTCATTGGTGTCATCACACACCCTGAAGTACAGAGAGCAAAGAGCTGACACACTGTCAGTCATTTCCACTTGTGTTACCTCTGATTCCACAGAGAACTGACACTGTGATTGGTGGCTGCTGGTGTCAAGAAGGTGACCAGAGAACTTTGTAGAAGGGAATTCCAGTGTAGGGGTTGGAAAAGGAAAGGGTTGGGCTGGGTGTCCACCTTGGCAGCAGCCCTGCTCCATGCATCTCTGGGGTCTGTGGAACTCAGGCTGGTAGCCCTCCAGCATTCCCATCAGTGATAAATAGCTTTAATGTGTGAAGGGAAAAAAATAGTATTTTACTATTTAATTAACTAATAGATCAAATGTCTTGAAATGTGCTTGCAATCATTTATAGTTTTCTCCAGTTAACATTTGCTGAATGACACCTTTCAGGTCCCAGTCCCTCTTAAACCAGCTTGTGATGCAAACTTACAAGGCTTTTCCAGTTCTAGAGACATGGAAAATGCAATCTTGATTCCTGATACCCAGTTCCTAACCCAGAGCAGTGTCTGTAACAAACAGAGGGATGGCAGGCCAAGGGTGACCAACACCTCGCCGTTGCAGGTGGCACCTGGGATGGGGTTTGGAGCATTGTCTTATTGTTGCAACACCATTGTTTTGTTGTGATTCTGTTGTGTTCAGAATCTTGGGAGGAGCAGCTGTCTGGAGACAGGGAAGGGGAGTCCCACCATGGTCCTGTAGAACCTTTCCTGTCATCCTCCTGGTGCTCTTCAAAGCTGTAGATGGAAAGAACTGGGCTGTGTTGTGCCACTGCCAGCATCTCCATTGGTCATAACTGGGTGATTTTCTTGCACCAAAACAGGACAGTTCTGCCTCCCTTTACCTTCTCATTAAATCAGAGTCTAGGAAGAATGTTATTCCCTCCAAATTTAGAAGTATAATACTTCAGCTGTCTAGGCACAATGTCCAAACAGTAACCTAGGGTGTCACGGCCAAAAGTTCTGGGTTCCTTTACCTGTTGGGCTGTGTATCTTCAATCCCAGCCCACGTTCAAATGAACATGTTCACTCCTGCAGATGTTGCCATCAAAGCAGTGCAAGTTCCCTGGGTTCTGGGGTAGTTCTGTGTTTTTGAGTGAATGTTTTCAACTAAACAGTGTGTTGGAGCTGGGGAGGGTGGGGAGACACAAGCCTTTGCTAACCCTGACAGACCTGAGCAGTGCTAGGGAGAAAAAAACAACAGAAATTCACAGTGTGGTACCAGAGAAGCCATTGGGTCATTTCTTTTGTTATTTGCAGATAATAAAATTACCCAGTGGGAAGACCCCAGGCTGCAGAACCCAGCCATCACGGGCCCAGTAAGTACTGCTGTGGGATCTTCCATGAAATGCTCTGACTCCATACAGCTGGAACAGCAGCAGGCCCTGCCTGCTCCCCAGATCAGGGGTGGGCAGCCTGGGAAGCAGGAGCCCTGCCAGTCCACATCCTAAGTCAGCAAAAGCTGGGAATGGCACACCAAGTTCTGGGCAGTCTCCCAGATTGTCCAGGGTTTAGGGATGGTTCTGGAGAAGTGCTCCTATTTACCCATTACCTAGGTCATTACTGGCAGTCGGATTTTACTGAGCTGACACACCATTCTGTTTGTTTTGGGATCTCTGGGCAACGAAAAGCTCTTCACGCTTGGGAGGAGAGAGGTGGGCCTATGTAGATTCCAAGTGGGAAAAAAAAAGACAAAAACTGGGTCTGTCAGTTTAAGAGACATAAAGCTTCCTGCAGATAAACAGAGGTTTCAGAATATCAGCCTTAGAAAAAAATAAACACAGCATTTTACTTCAGTATCAAATTTTTAAAACATCAGAGAGTGATTCTTTGACTTTTTCTGCTGGGTTATGCCAGTTTATGCCATTTTATGGTATTCTGAGTGATCAGACTTCCAATCCCAAGATGTTTGCTGGTGCCAGGAGTACCTTTTTATTCTGCATAAGTCCTTGGGATCTTTAAGAGTTTCAGGGCACATCAGATGAGCCTGCTGCATGGTTAAATGCCAATTGCTTAGTAATAATATCAACAATAGTAACTTTTTGACCGTAGTTGCTTTTGGAGGGATTTACTCATTTATCAGGCATTTAAAACTGGAGATCCTCACACACGGCACTGTGCAAATTGCTAATAGGCCTCTCCCCAGAAATGCTGAGCATAAATGAGGGAGACTATTTGAGAAAGTTTGTTTGATGGAAATGAAATTATCATGGTCTCCTTGAGCCACTGACAGTGGTTTGTTTGTTGGTTTTAAGGGAAAGCAGGAGCTAATCAATTTCACAGAAGCACTAAGGATTCATCTGAATTCTTTCAATAATATTTCTGGTGCCATGACAAACAGAATTACTTAAATTGCATTTCACGTAGTGTTTAAATAAAGGAAACACGTAGAAATATTATTTAATGGCTGTAGTAAAGTCATATTATCATCAGTAAAATGATCAGAGTAAAGTGATGCTATTTTGTGGGATTTTTAAATCTCTCCTGGCTGCTGTCCCTCATGGGTGGGTTCAGGGGAACCCATAGCACAATGTGTGGGTAGCAGGGCTGTGCATCCCTTTTAAATGCTGTGTGGTATCAAACTGCTGAGTAGCAGGAATGATGTGTCCTCCCACTGCTCCCAACAGGCAGTGCCGTACTCCAGGGAGTTCAAGCAGAAATACGACTATTTCCGCAAGAAGTTAAAGAAACCCGTGAGTAGAACCAGCTCGGGGGCTGCAGGGCACACCTGCCAGGTTACTCCATTGTGCTGCTCATGAAGGGCTCAAGCAGCGACCAAAAACACGAAGCAAAGTTTGAATTTGATGGGTTTCTCAACAAGAAGCTTTTCTAAGGCTTTAAGACTCACATTTTTCTGGATAAATGCAAGTGCCCTTAAAACAGAGCACAGTCAATCTTTCTCCTTTTTTGTTTTGTTTATTTGATACTTTTCTTGTCATTTTCATCAAATATTTACCATAGAAGTCTGCAGCACTGTTCTGGAACTGGCCCAGTTTCCCCCATGCTCTCAGCCTGTGGACTGAGAGAGCACTGGGAAATAAAAACATGGAGTACTGGAACACCAGGTTTCTGAGCTGTCACTGAGCTGTTATCAACCAGCAATTTGCCCAAAGACTTATTTCTTGAGACTAACAAGGATAACCTAATCTTCTTTCACACAGGCTGACATACCCAACAGATTTGAGATGAAATTACACAGAAACAACATTTTTGAAGAGTCCTACAGAAGAATCATGTCTGTGAAGAGACCTGATGTGCTAAAAGCTAGGCTCTGGATTGAATTTGAGTCAGAAAAAGGACTTGACTACGGAGGTGTGGCCAGAGAGTGGTTTTTTCTCTTGTCCAAGGAGATGTTTAATCCTTACTATGGTCTCTTTGAATACTCAGCAACGTAAGTATCCATTAAATATTTGTATTCTCAAGGGTTATACATTACATTTTGCATAAAAGGCAAAGTTGCTCTGGGTAGAAGTAGCTTCTCCTTCTCAGGGTGTCCTGGGCAGCCCCACTGCCCTGTTCCTGCTGCTCTTCAGAGAGCCTCTGGAATTCTCCTTGAGAACCCAGAAAACATTTCCATTGCTCAGAAATATCCAGGGCAGCAAAACTGCAGTTTTTGAGGCCAGTAATGGTGAAGGGACCAATGTCACAGAAAAGCCTTTCCTCTGCTGCCCAGAGTTCCAGCACTGCTGTAGCGCAAGCTCGGAACGCAGCTGCTCGTTCACACAGCAGGAGTTCCCCAGCAGTGGCCTCCCAGAACTGTAAAATGGGGGCTGCCCAGCTTTAAAATCTTGGAGCAATCCATTAATGCAAGGGGAGAGGGCGTCTCTTGCTCACAGTGGGTTTGGTTTGCTGCTGGGTCAGCCCTCAGTGGCTCCGTGGTGGGACAGACTGGAAAGGACTTGGACACAGCCCCAAGGCGCTGTTGAAGGGACACGCCCCTAGGCACAAGTTATTTATTAACATATCTGGGTGTGTGCTTATTTAAAGACTTGGTTCTTTAGCTATTTTTTTTCTTTCCCCAAAAAAGGGACAACTATACACTTCAGATTAATCCTAATTCAGGTCTCTGTAATGAAGACCATCTGTCGTACTTCACGTTCATTGGCCGGGTGGCCGGCCTGGCCGTGTACCACGGGAAGCTGCTGGACGGTGAGTCCTGCTCCTGCTCTGCTGCTGCCACTGGCCTTTGGGGAGGGAAATGCACCTGCTTGAGAGCCCCAGGTTCTGGGGACAGTCTAGGACTGGCACTGTTGAGACTTAGATGGTGATTCACGAAATTACAGTGGCTTACTCAACAAGTGGGTTTCATACAAAGTTTTCCTCCTTTCTGCACTCAAGTTAAAACTCTAGAACCAGCATGAGCACTGTCCCTCGAGGAGAAGCATGGAATTTGTATCAGTCATTTCCATGCAAACCTGCACCAAACTAGGGGGCTCAACTGCAGCATATTTTGATATGTAAAATTGTTGCTGAAGGATTTAATTACAATTTCTGCTGCATTTTGAAATCTCACACTAGGCAGACATTACTGATCAGATGTTCCTGAGCCCTGGTGCAGAAGAGGAAGCAGAGGAATCCTGAGCAGAGGAAGCTCAGCAGCCTGGTTTTCGGGCAACTCCTTGGAGAGAGGAGCAGTGATTTTAAATGGGATAGTGTGCCCTGAGCTCAATTCCCCAGCTCTCTCTGCCATTAATGTTAGGGTGGTCAGTGGAGTATGGTAGTTAGTGGATAACTGTAGAAACTGAAAAATTGGACTTTCTGTGCCTCAGTAAACTGCTATGAGCTGCTATGATGCTGTTGCAGTTGCAGGACTGTTACAGTCAGAAGGTAACAGGAAATGCCAGGGATGGTGCCCTCAAGCAGTCATACCCCTATGGAATGTGCAGGTGCAGAGCAAGGCACGTAATGCTCTCCTCTCCCGTGCAGGCTTCTTCATCAGACCTTTCTACAAGATGATGCTGGGGAAGCCCATAACGCTGAAGGACATGGAATCAGTGGTAAGACCCCATTTAACCCATGCCAGGGCTCACAGGCCCGTGGGTTTCTACAGCTCTGCACTAACTGCCCATTTTCAAACTGCCTGATTGTGATCTGCCCTAGGATAGCGAATACTACAACTCTCTGAAGTGGATCCTGGAAAACGACCCTACAGAGCTGGATCTCATGTTTTGCATAGACGAGGAAAACTTTGGACAGGTACATAAAGGTTATTTACATCTTAGAACTGGTCATTGCCAGCAAGTACTTCAGTACTGAGCAGAGTCTCGTGGTGGTGAATGCAGCGGTCAGCCTCCACCTCGCTGTGTTCCCAGCTGGGACTGGGGGTGCCACATTCCTGTCAGGGAGCCACGACATCTCTGGGACAAGCTGGGAATGCAGCTGAGTAAAACACTTGCAATGAGGAGGAATAAAGGTGTCCCACAATCCAGCTGGGACATGGTGCAAGCCCAGGGACTGCTTGGGTTTGGGAGGTCCTCAGAGGAGAGCAGCAGAATGACGCCAGGGAGGTGCTCTGTGTCGTGCCTGTCACAGCGGCAGCTGCTACGACGGGGGAAGCTGCCAGGTTTAAAAGGGTCACAGTCAATGGGTAACTTTTGCCATTACAAATGAAAATGTTGTAGACATTAAATTACATTAATTTGCTTAGAGGCTTTTATGACCTTTTTTAGTGTTGTCCCTTTGTTTGCTTCTGAGACCTAGATCCTGGCTCCAGGTACAATTGGACCTGGGGACTATACGGCCTTTTATGAAAACTTACTTCAGCAATTCAAACTATGCACTCAATGTCCTGTGAAAAACATTCTGATCCACTTTCCAGTGCATACTGCCTTTTTCCTGAACTATAATCCATAAGGTTATGGGTTACATGGAGAACTAGGGAGAGTATTGAAGCCACAGAATAGAGAGGTTTTGTAATATACTGGTTGGATTTGGCAGTTTCAATATGTGATTTAGCTTCTTTTATTATAAAAACTATTATAGTTTTGTATATGTAAAGTACATAATTAGTGGTTATATTTTGTATAAATATATAATTTGATTATTATAAATAATAATTATAATAAAATTATTAGTAAGTAGCCAGCCCCTCTCTGCCAGTTTTCCCTTCTGTCAGCACAAGTTTGTTCAAAAGTGTAAATCAATTTACTTATGATTTCCTGATACTGCTTGTAAAATGCTGCTCAGGGAGAGTGCGTTCTGGAGTGGGTTCCCAGATGTCCTCAAATAACAGGAGGTTTTTTGGTCTTCTGAAATATAGACATATCAAGTGGACCTGAAGCCCAATGGGTCCGAAATCATGGTAACAAATGAAAACAAGCGGGAATACATTGAGTAAGTATCATTATGGAATATGCCTGGGGGTAAGAAAGAGCAGCTGTACTTACAGTTGACCCTGCTGCAATTCCTGTCATTTGTACTGCACAAGAGCATCAGGGATCACTGGGAAAAAAAAAAAATCTTACTGTTATCATTGGTTATATCCAGTCAGACATAAGAACAAAGAGCAAATTAAATTACATGCTTTGTTCTCCTGAAATTCCCCTCCATGGAAACGTGCATCTCCAACATCTGGCTGAAGTTCAGATGAGCCAGAAGGTGCTCTCCAGCCTGACCCTCATCCCATTGTCCTCCTCTGCCAGTCACAGACCAGAGCCAGGATTCCAGTGCCAGCATCCCTATCAAAAATTGGCCAAATATGAAACCAGGTTTTATTTTCAGCTTTCTCAGTTCTTTCACCTACCAGGATGTAAAATGCTAAATTCACTTATATCTGCTGGCATTTTAAATCAGGGCCTTTTCCAAGGTGAAAGACATTAAAATTGATACATTCATGCAGATTGGGAATTCATTTCCAGTGCCTGGACCTGGACCAATTCCATGCCTGGAACTGATTTTTTATGCCTGCACCTGTGAGGTGTTTGTGCTGTGGGTGACTGGTACTGAAAGCAAGGTGTCCCTTTGATGCTGCAGTTTATTTCTTTATTTATAGGTGAGATGCTGTCCTGACAGCTCTCCTCAGAGCTTGCAGACTTTGTTGGGAATTTTTAATTACTCAGTGCTCTGGAAGAATAAAATGTCTGCTCACATGGAGCAGGAGCAAAAATATTCCCACTGTGATTTGGTCATAGTCACTGGGGTTTTTGGTTTGTTTCTTCAAAATTCCATCAGTCACCAGCCAATAAATTGGAAAAACTGGTGAAAGCTGCTTAGTTACCTGAAGTTGCTGAAGATGTAAATGACAAACTGAAAGCACTTGGAGTTGCTGAAACCTCTGAACACTTGGCTAAGACCTGCTAATGAGTTTGTTTTTCTGACGGGGTTTTGTTTCTTTCTGCAGCCTGGTCATCCAGTGGCGGTTTGTCAACAGAGTGCAGAAACAAATGAATGCCTTTCTGGAGGTGAGGCTCTTTAGCTCCTTTCTTTCACAAAAGCAGGGATTTTTTTCTAACACAGATTTCTTACCCTCTGGTGTCTGTGTAAAGGGAGCAGGGAGCTTGGCAGGGAATGCAAATAGAATACTTACATTTATGAT
This sequence comes from Hypocryptadius cinnamomeus, assembly GCA_013400635.1. Classification (NCBI taxonomy): domain Eukaryota; kingdom Metazoa; phylum Chordata; class Aves; order Passeriformes; family Zosteropidae; genus Hypocryptadius; species Hypocryptadius cinnamomeus. Next base: position 20,318 of record VYZP01072015.1, read on the forward strand.
TTTTCAGTTTTATCTTGTGTAAGAATATATCATCTTTCCCTTATGAGAATAAGGTCATTCTCTTTCAAGTTTAATTATTTGAGCTTGAAGTAATTTGGTCATTGATGTTTTCAATAAGGATTTATGTGGGATAAGAGTTTTAACTTTGCTCTTTTTCTTTTTAGGGATTCACAGAACTGCTTCCTATTGATCTGATTAAAATTTTTGATGAAAATGAACTGGAGGTGAGTCAATTTGGTGCCCCAAGCTGACAGTTCTCTGACAGATGCTCCATGTTCTGGGCTCTTCAGTCATCCATCCCTCTCCCTAAGGGAATGGGCAGACACAGCTGCCTTGCTCAGAGTTGGAAATTAGATGTTTCTTCCTAATTAATAAACCTATTCATGACATGCAAAGAACTGCACTCAGGGAGGTGGTTGGGGGTGTGCCTCTGAAAGCCTGGAAGCAGCTTAGTGGATAAGTGCCATCATGCCTCTGCCAGTCACATTTGAGCCAAACACATGGAAGTTGCTGTCACATTACAGCAGAGTGCAGCCATTCTCCAGTAACTGGAATACTCTGTGAAGAAGCTCCAACTCTCCCCTGTGTGTGCATAAATGACTGAAGGTCATAGCCCTGAGGGGCAGTGACACCTTGTCACCCCATGAGTGCAGGGAAACACACACTCATTCACATCCCACCGTTCTGTTTTCCTGCAGTTACTGATGTGTGGCCTTGGTGATGTCGATGTCAATGACTGGAGACAACACACCATCTACAAAAATGGTTACTGCCCAAATCATCCCGTTATCCAGTGGTTCTGGAAGGTAAGACTGGCACCACCTCTGACTGGTCCCGTAAGTGAAAGTTATTGCCCTTTTTTGCAATCATTTTTCTTCATGAAAACTGCTAAGAATGGTGGGGTGTTGTGCTGGGGGGCAGGACCTGCTCCCACGTCACTCAGGTGCAGGCAGGTGTGGCTCTTGCTGGAGCAGCCCACAGATGGGACGTGGAGCAGAGACAATCCATTGTGTCCTGAGGGTTGGCTCATACAAAAGGTGACTCATGCTGGCTTTGGGCTAGGGCCCATCCAGGCCAGGGTAGGAGGCCGAGGCTGATGGTGTCCATTTGCCAACAGGCTGTTCTGCTGATGGATGCTGAGAAGCGGATCCGGCTCCTGCAGTTTGTGACCGGGACGTCACGCGTGCCTATGAACGGATTTGCTGAACTTTACGGTGAGCTGCTCGCGGCACGGTGGGAGTCCAGCCAGCCTCCGACCCGCACGTGCACTCGGTTCTAAATGCTGATCTCTGAGCTGACTGCCTGGGCATTAGGCAAGCTCTGAAACCAAATCACTGGGCTTGGAAAGAAAGAACCACGTTCATGTTGCTTTAATGTACCTGTTAGAGGTGAAGAATCCAGCCCACAATTGATGCCAACATTTCACGTTAAAAATAATGTTGAGGCAGTCTCTGTAGTGTCCGGCAATTTCTGTTTCATATGGTTTTCATTTTCACCCAGGTTCAAATGGTCCTCAACTGTTTACAATAGAGCAGTGGGGAAGTCCTGATAAGCTGCCCCGGGCTCACACCTGGTAAGTCACCAAAGCATAAATTCCAGAGCTGCTCCTGCCAGAAGGGCCACGCTGCTGACCATGCTCAGCCCTGCATCAAACAGCATTTGATCCTGTGGGTCCCCAGTGCCTTCACAAAGTGGGAGACTGAAAGATATTATTTTATTTCCCACATCCTAGTAAGTGGATGTAATTAACTACAGCAAGTCAGACATCACCAAACAGCCATGGAAAGCCCATAAATCATTGGAGAATTCAAAACAAATGTAAGATTATAAGATAATTCAACCCTGGTTTATAGATTTTGCAAACATTGAAAGCATCCAGTACAAATTTGTCTTGCTCTGTTACATTTCAGGAATGTGGCTTTTTAAAGAGAAATGGTGCTGAATTGGAAAACTATTTTATAGACTATCAGTACACACTGATACACTGGGGATCTTTCTGTGAAACTAATAATTCTATAGAATAATGAGCTTTAATATAAAAAAAAAAAAACAAACCTGAAAACAAAAGCACTAAACCTACCGAACACAATCAACAATACTACCCTGAACACACTCCAAAATGAACCCATCCTCTTTGGGTTCCAGTTCTCTGCTAGCTTTTACCTTTGGAAGATTTTCTCTTGGATGTTTAATCTTTTTTCCCTCCGGAGAGCTAAGGATCTGTCCTCTAAATCCAGAACATCTTTGCTGAGCTTCAAGAAATCAGTCCTTTAACAAAGATTGTTCTCCATCATCTAAATACAGTGAAGGGCTTTCCATTGGCTTTTTTCCTCTCCGAAGTGATTCTTACCAAATTCCTGCTTCCAGCTTTCCAAAGGAAGGCAGCACACAGTTACTGGAGAGCTCACCCTGGGCAGGTGTGAGGCATGCAAGGGACACTGTGGACCACAAGCTGCATTCTTTATCAAGACCCCTAATTACTTAATCTTTTCTAGTTCTTTAAAAGTCTGTTTTTGCATGGATTATTTGAGTGACTCTTTCCTTGTCCCTTCCAGCTTTAACCGCCTAGACTTACCTCTGTATGAATCTTTCGAGGACCTGCGGGAGAAGCTCCTCATGGCTGTGGAGAATGCCCAAGGGTTTGAAGGGGTGGATTAACTTTGCAGCACCTATTCCCTCTCCAAGCACGTTCTGCTGGCTTTGGCACCTGCCCGAGGGACTCCGAGGGTTTGTGGCAGAGCAGCTGCCCGGTGCTGGGCTCTGGAGCAGCCCCCGGCGGTGCGGGGCCGATCCCCGAGGCTGGGACTGTCACCTGGGGTGGCCTTGCTGATGTTCCCGCACCAGTTGCGAACTGATCACATTTCAGCAGGACTTACTCTATTTATGTTGTGCCTCTGTAGGCAAAGCCCTTAATAAATATTTTACACAATTTCTAATGGCAATGAACGGAATTAATAATTTTACAGGTATAGTATTACAAGTCATGTTTACTTCTTAATTGATTTAAACATTTTCAGATTTTATTTCATTACAATTAAATATCACATACTTGGAAAAATGAGCATTTTTCTTAATTTCATAGCAGACTTTTTTTTTTCAAAGCACGTTGAGCCTTGTGTTCCTAAACCAGGAGAGTAGGAGAAAGCTCTGTTGGAAGCTTTCTCTCCACGGGCTGTCTCTCAAAAGCAACTCTCTTCATTAAGCACATCACTGTTGTTCTGTATCCAGAAGTATGGGCTAGATGTTGCATTTTTGTATGAGTACTAGAAGAGTGTCAAGGCACAGCACAGCCCTGACACAGCATGTCCAGATCTCTGTTCTAGATCTGTGAAACTGCCTCGTTACTGCCAAGCTGTACATGTGCTACAAAGCATCTGGGCTGGGGCTGGCATTTGGCCTTTTAGGAGAACATGCTGAGCCCTGTCATTCTCTCTGTACAGTGATTCTTTTCCATCCTTTCTGCATTCCTGTTTGCAATGGAGGCATTCCAAATGAAATCTGGCACTCTGGAACACAGCTCTGTTCTGGCTCCTGTTTGTGTGCACTTAATAATGAACTTAATTAACACTGGGGTTGTTCATTTCTAACAGCACAGACTCTGAAGGCACTTTCTGTACCACTGGGAAGGCAGACCTGGTTTGAGCATAAAATTAATGGGATTTTACTTCTTCCCACTACACATGTTCTTCTATGGTGAATTTGGCTGCTGCTGTGTAAGAGAAAACCCCACCAGCTCTAGACTGGAGCCTGCAGACATGTTCCTCAGTAATTGTTTCTGTGATTTCTTTTTTACTTACAAAGATTTATTTAATATACACTGCGATCTAATCCATTTTGTTACCTGTGACATGTTGCATGCCTAATCTATAATGTCTGAGTTGCATCTGTTTTCTGGCAGATTAAAGGTGACAGATTTGTGCTTGCCCCAGTGCAGTGACATGGTGACAGCACTGCTGGAGCAGGGCTGGTTCCACTGACCTGCAGCTCTGCCCCAGCCTGCTCCCCAGCATCCAAGCAAGATAACACCACTTGCCAAAACAAACTTCCACCTCACCGCCAACAGTTTTTGAGCCCTAGCCTTACCTGCGTGTTCAGCCTGCGTCCAGCCTCGCTGCGGAGCCTAGGACACAGGATCACCCAGCTGGGAAGAAGCCTCACTGCCAGTAGCATTCAGCAGTTATGGTCCCAATCCTGAGGAAGATTAGGGCAGTACTTGAATGCAGTTCAAGATTCCTTCTCTATTAAATATGCTTCCTGACATTCCTGCCTGACCTTTTCCATCTGAGGAGCGAGTTGGAACGCAAGACAGTGGCTGGCATCAGAGTAGACATGAATGCTGGACAGACTGCTTGGCTCTGGGGATAGAAGAGATAAATTCAGGTATTCCCACTGACCTGTACATTGAGCACAGCTGATTCTAACACGGAACCCCGGAGAGTCCCAGGAGGCAGGGCCCGGGCGACATCGGGGGCGGGGCCAGGCGGCTTCAGGAGCGGGCCCCGGGCTCCACACAGGTGCGTGGGGCGGGGCCGAGGTGATTTAATGCCCGGAAATCGCCCGTCGGTCATTTGCTCACTATGAGCGCAGTAAGAGTAGGAGCTCCTTGTCCCAGCTCCTCAGGTGAGTCGTGGGGGCTTCGGCTTCCCCACCTCTCCCCCTCCTTTCTTCTCCCCGTATTCCTTGTCTTTCTCCCCCTTCCCTTTGTCCCCCAAAACCTCCCCGCTTCACCCCCAACCCACCTAGCCCTCCTTTCTTCTCCCTGTATTCCCCTTTTTTCTCTCCATTTCCCCGATATCCTCCGCCCCGCAAAAACCACCGCTCCTCTCCCCCCTCTACCACTCCT
>VYZP01072017.1:0-19386 GCA_013400635.1 Hypocryptadius cinnamomeus
GACAGATGGGGATAGACCACGCACCCCAGGCTCACCTTTCAGCCTCAGACGCTGTCCCTGCTGTGTCCCCAGGGAACTCCATGCTGCTGCGGGTGCTGCCCGCGCTCTACGAGAAGCAGCCGCGGCCGATCCACGCCCGCCTGCGGGAGCTGGTGGCACCCATGGCCCAGCTGGACCCGCCCGAGCAGCTCCACCTCCTCAGGCTCCTGCACACCGTGGCCAGGAAGAGAGAACTGGGGGTAAACCACGCCGGGAACATCTCCCCGCCCCTCATTTTGTGGGGTTTGTGTCTCACAGGCTTGGTGAGGGAGGAATTGCACCATGCAGGGCAGTGCCTTCTGTGCTAATTCCCTGTCAGTTCTCTAATTCCATCCCAAGTTCTCCATCTAGTCATTACAAGATCATAGCGGAGACTCTGCTGGACCAAAAGGTCTGGGTCAAACCATTTGTCTCCAATGTTTTTGGCTCTTCCTCTGTCAGCTGAGTGTGAATTCCCTTAGCTGTGTTTCTGTCAGTGTACATGAACTATGTTAAAATCCATGTCAAGGGCAATTAAAATGATTTAGGAACTGATGAGAACTGATAATCCCCCCCAGAAAAATAACAGAAGAAGGGGTTGTTTTATACCCATGTCTGTGTCTGAATATCTTTCTCACAGCTGCAGCGGTTTCCCTGAATCCAAGGTGCATTAGTGTGCCTGTGTACCCTGAATTAATCCTTCAGTACACAACTGCATCCTGTTTGGCAGATGGCTCTGAGGACTACACCCTCAGTCTCCCAAAAATTGGGTTCTTACAAGAAATTGCAATTTACCTACAGCACATTTATTATGCAGTGAGGGTCTTGTCCCCCATTTTTCCCTCTATTCCAGCTCCTGACCTTGTCACATTGTTTACTTTCTGGTGGAACCGAAAAATTTCTACAAGTACTTTAATTTACTGTATTATTGAGGAAGGCTGAGTCTTATGTTGTTTTTAATCAATAAAATATAGACTGGCCTGGAGCAGGGAAAATATTTAGTAAAGGTGGTTTTTGGTATTTTTTTTTTAATTGGGCATTTCCTTACTTATTTATGCATAACTGCCATATTTTAAAGCAGAGCTTACCCTTACTCCATATGTTCAGTTGAACTTGGATTGACCTCAGTGATAGCTCCATGCAAAGGTCACCAAGGGTGGAAAACTTCTATTAACTCAGAGTCTGGTGGCTTATTTTTATCACTCTGGTGGTTGTATCTCCTCTGGTTATATGTGTTCACAATTCAAAACAGAGATCCAATTTGTTTCTGATTTTTTTAACAGGTGCTGAGGGAGTGTTTGCCATTTTTATTTGGACACCTGAGGGACCCCACCCACAGCGAGGTGATTCTAAACATCCTTCTGGAAATATCCAGCTACGAACCTGCAGCCTTGGCCCCGTTCCTTCCCACGCTGAGGGAAATTGGAGAGAGTTTTCCCAGTTTGATTGGGCAGACAGCAAAGATCTTCGGAGCTGTTGGACATCTCGATGAGGTAAGGTGGGAAACAAGAGGACTTGCTTGTGTTTGAGGTTGCTTTTATTCTTGTATAAAGTAATGCATCCACATATTTCTCATCTAGTAACCCAACAGCCCTGCCATGGAATCATGGAATGGTTTGGGTTGGGAGGGACCTTAAAGACAATCTTATTCCAGTCCTTCCCCCTTTGGCAATTAATTTGGGTGTGTATTGGCTGGGCCTCGTGTGTCTGAGCAGCACAGGAAGACACCATCCTCGCTGTTTCTACTGATCTGGAGCTTTATATTCATGTAAAATTAAATTTATCTCAGAAGAATCAAAACCAGATTTGGTTTGGCTTCATAAATCTTATTTCTGTTATGTGGAAAGAGGAGCCAAAATCCCATTGAGGCCTGGGAGCCAAATGAAGTTTTTTGTTCTCTCCTTGTTTACTTCCATCCCCCAGCAAGTTTTACTTTTATAAGATCTGCAGGTGACCACATTTAGTTCTGTGTTTAGTATTTGAGTGTCAGCATTTTCTAGAAACTTTACGGTTGCTAACCAGCCAATCCTCAGCTGAGCACAGCTGGGCTCAGAACTGAAGGATTTCATTTGGATTGTGTGTTTTGGGGTGTTGAACCAGCTCTCCCCATCTGGGTGTCTCTGAGGCTCCATTTCCGCTGAGTTCTGCTACTTCAAAGGGGCTGAATTTATTTATTTTGCCTTTTGTTGCTGTGATTGTTTTATACCAAACCAAGAATAAGCGAGGAACCAACTGGCCCTGTTGGATTCCATGTAGTGCTGGAAATTACACACTAGAATAAAGTTTACAAAGACATGATTCAAAGAATATTTTCCCCTCGTATTTTTAACCTGTTGGTTTATGTGGCTACACCAATCTACTGAGTGGAGCACACCCAGCCCGCACTGAATAACTAATGTCCAGTCTCCCTGGAGCAAATGTTGAGAAAGCTCTCACCATGTCCCATGCCATGAGTCTGGTTTTTTGGGAAGCTGCTGACTCAGCAGCATCCCAGCCCATGGGGGGGACACATTTGTCATTTGTTTGCTTTGTTTGTCACTGGCATCCAGGGACTCTGTGCTCCAGACTCAAAAACAGGGACAAAGACAACACACAGAGGGTGGCAGAGGTGAATGTTCCACCAGGAGATCAACAGCTCCTCTCTTGTTTTGCTCTCTGAAAGGTTAGGAAGTGTAAATAATTCTGAATTATGGAAGATCTTGGAATGGCAGAGTGGTTTGTGTTGGGAGGGATCTTGAAGCTCATCCCATTCCCCTGCCATGGGCAGGGACACTTCCACCACCCCAGGTTGCTCCAAACCCTGTCTAAGCTGGTCTTACAAAAAGAATCACCTCACCTAAGAGGGCAAGGAAATGCCTCCATGGCTGATTCCTGAGCAGAGGTGAGATCATGGAATCATAAAATCTGCCAGGCTGGAAAAGACCTCCAGAACCATGGAGTCCAACCACCAACCCACATGTGCCTCTGATGGTCTCATCTCACAGCCCCTGTGTCAGGGCCTTCCCAAACCCTCCCTCATCCCTTCTCCCCTCTCCCCTGTCCTGACACAAGCCGTGCCATGGATATTCTGTCACTTCTCAGACAGGAATCGGCGTCCCCTGCCCGGCCAAACAAAACAGGCGGGCAAGGAGACATCAATGGCAGTGCTGGAACTTTATTTGTTGATGTTTTATTTCACTGGAAGGCTTGCCTGGGGAAAAGAGGTGGCAAGGATTGAGGCTTGGCCCTCGATGGTCGAGACTGTGGATCTGAGCAGCAAATCCTTGCTGGCTCCTAGAAAAAGCCTCTTGTGCTTCCAGGGACCCCGGGAGAGAGGAGAGCTCTGGAATTGAAAGGTTGCCCCTTGTTTGCACACACCACTTCTGCTGGTGTCAGCAACACTCTCGGGGGGCAAGCTGAAGCCAGAACTTGTCCCTTAACCATAAACTTGTGCAAATGAAAAACCATCTTGGGGCTCAGGGCAGTTGGACACTTTATTTTTTTCCCCTATGTTTTGAACCACCTGGGAGTTGGAGTTATTTCTAAAAGCCTTGTGATCTCTTTGTAGTCTCCTGAACCTGTTTTTAAGAAAAAAGCACAGTTTGCCACACACCTCATTGTTTGTGCTTTAGCTCTTCACCTTCTGGCAGATGTAATGCCACAAAATGCAAGGGCTGCTTACGAGAAAATACACGAATACATCAAACAGGCATTGCTGAAATAACAAGGGGTTATGTGCATCCAAATAGGCTTTGTGAAACATTTTGGATAAGAACTGTGGCAGGGATAACGGCTGCTTTCATGTTGAGCTATTTTGCTGTAATTTTGTTTTGTATAACAGTTAAATATTATATTACTCAGGCGAGTTTATTGTTCTTTTACCTCACTCCAGGCGAGTAGCAGCATTTCAGCATGGCTGGAGACTCTCCAGCTGGATCAAAGTGACAGGAAAATGGTCAAAACTGCTCCTCCATTTAGTCTGCTGCACAGTTTGTTTAGAAAACAAAAATGTGTTTTAAATGTTAATTGAGCCTCTGTTTATCTCTTGGAGGAAGGATCGGCTTTCAAATAAATGAGTAACTGTGCACCAAAAAGTCAACCTCGTTCAAGCCATTGAGGAAAAACCTTGGTGACATCAGCCCAGCCCAGGGTGTAGCTGGAGCTTTCCCCCATATGGCTGAAGAGGTGCAATTTGTCTGATCCACTCTTCCCATTTATCTCTGTCATGGCACGATGCAGCAGAGCTGCTTTTCCTTCAATTACGTTGGTTTGCTCTTCAAAAAAAGTCTCACCCATGATGCAGGGCCACGTCCTGCCAAAGTCTCCCGGGTATTTTTACAGCCCAGCTGGGTCTGGAATCAACCTTTCAGCAGATTTTGCTCTCTGGTTACGAGGTCCCAGAAGAGAGGAGGAAATGGGGCTGGGACCCTGCAGAGCCCAGAGCACGTGTGTGGCACATGAGCTCCCTGCTGGCCCTTGGGAAGAAGAAAGCTGTTTGTTTTTGCCTTTGTTTGTGTTTCAGCACAGGCTGAAATCCAAACATCTCCCAGTTTCTCCATCAATCTGCTGAGGACCAAGTGGGCTTCCCTGAGTAAAAGGATTCCCTCAGTGAAGGATCTGATGGGAGTTCCTGAGTTAATTGCTGTTTTTTCCACTGCTTTTCCCACTTGGGTGTTTTAGGACTGTGGAACACAATCTAATTAGGACAGCTCTAACAGAGGAGCCCTAAACTGGAGATGTTCAGATCCAGGCTGGATGTTCCCCATTCCTGGAGGCGTTGTTGGGGCTTGGAGCAACCTGTGGAAGGTGTTCCTGCCCATGCCAGGGGTGGGACTGGGTGGTCTCTAAGGTCCTTTCCAAACCATTCCTTGGTTTTATGAAGTAGCTGAGCCAGACTCATCAGAGGTGAAAGGGGAGTTTGGTGCTGCTGGGGCCCTGATCACTGGGCCAGGCTGATCTACCAGCCCAGAAGGATGCAGGGCCTTAAAGAGCCTTCAGGGATCTGGCTCTAGGTCTGAGGAGGAGACAAGATGTCCTGAGTTAGGCTAGGTTAGGTAACACCAAGAGGAACAAAAGTCACTTCAGTGAAACCACAAATAAACTGTGTTTGAGGCAGCTTCCTGTGTCATGGTGGGGCAGCCACTCTTCCCCAGGGATGGTGACTCAGTCCCAGCACACAAAGCCCCTGACAGCAGCAAACAATGAATTCGTGTGTTCAGCCCTGTTCTTATCTCCCCACGCTGCCCAGGAGCGAGCCAGAACCTCCCTGCTGTATCTGGTGAACCAGCTGGCCAACATGGAGCACTCCTTTCACCACCTCCTGCTGCTGGAGATCAAGAGCCTCACCGACACCTTCTCGAGCATCCTGGGCGCGCAGAGCAGGGACATTTATCGCATGAGCAACAGCTTCTCTGCCATCGCCAAGCTGCTGGCGCGGCAGCTCGGCACCGACGGCGCGGCGGCAGCCAGGTACTGCTGCTCTGACAGCCCCTGCTCATGCCTCCAGTCTTGGCTTTCATAGTTTCCAGATTCTGTACTGCCTTAGTGTGTGACTCTGAACCCCATATAAAGTGTTAGCTTTACAGCTCAGCCACACAGAACAATCCTTTTCCAGCCCCAGAACCAAGGACACCGCTGCAGCTGCAGCCCCAAAAGTGCAAACAGCAGGGGATGGAGGAGAGCAGCCTGGGAGGGTGGGACTGCAGAACCTGGAGCTGGAATTGGACAATGAACCCAACATGGAAATGGACCCAAACTTATAAAAGTGTGAGAACTCATGACTTGGAGTCCATTCTGGGTCCATCTTGGGCAGAGCTATGGCCAGGCTCTTGTACTGCCCAAGGTGTGTCCTGTAAAGGCCTTTGAATAAATCCCTGCTTTATTCCTTTAACTCTGTCTAGCCTCTGTTCTAGGTAGCCTCTTTTGGCATCACTGTGAGGCACCAAAATTCCCATTAAATATACTCCCATTGCCATGAAGAAAGCCGTGCCCCAGATAAGTAGATTTAAGCAAGCTAAAAAAGCCTTGGTTAAAAATAAATCAGGGAAGTCAGGCCTCACAATTATCAGTGAGTTTATTGTAGAAAATGCCCACTGAGGGTGATGAGAACAATGGCTGGCGTAGCTCCCTGATGAAGATTTGCCCAAAAAAAGTCTGAAAAGAATTTCTGAAGCATCCACAGTGAGATGTTCTGCTGTCTCAGCTGCTTCTGGCTGTGTATCCTAAGGTTGAAGTGTTGTGGGGTTTGTCACAGTGAGGATAGGAATGTTATTTAAATACAGGGTGGCAGTCACTTCTGATTTGTGAGAGACTTAGAATTAGAGTTGTGTGTCAGTAGGTCAGGGGGGCACACAGGAGTAGTGATTCTTTGGGAAAATGGAACGCAGGTGTCAGAAAACTCCTGACAGTGAAGGCCAGCCCTGGAGCCAGACTGGGAGCAGTGGAGCCAAAACACTGAGGTCAGCAGAGAAACAAATAATTGGTGTCCTGGAGAGAGGTAAAAATGAGAAAAGAGAGGAACCCAGATAGAGCCCCTCATCTGACTACAGGGCTGTGAGAAATGTCCAAGCCTGACCTGGTGGCAGAACCTCAGCAGAAAGCAGCCCTCAGCATTCCCAACCCATTGTGGTCCCTCCATTTATGGTTGCAAAATTACTTTGTTTGTTAAAATACTCTGATATTCCTATTCCTTAATATATTCTGGGCTTAACATTTATCTCTAGAGCTGCTAAGAAAACCCAGATAAAAACAAGGTTTTCATCAAAATCTGGCTGTTTCTAGCTAAAATTCTCTTTATTAAGGACTGGCTGAAGAGTAGAAGCTTTATTGTCTGTGTGAGTGTGGTTACAGATGATTTTCTCTCTCTGCTCCTTGATTTTATTTATTTCTTTATTTATTTAAATTTCATTCCCTCCCCCAACCCTCTGTGTCCTCATTATCTCAACATGGCTGTGAGAGATCACAGCAAAATGCTGGTTTTTCCCAGTTTTTAGCTATTTGGTTTTACATTTCAGGCCTGTATCAAGCAGAGCATCAGCTAAATCAGACAAGGCTGAATGAGAGCTCTCTGCTGATTTAAGCACAGCTGGTTTTGACTCGTGCTTGGGAAGTGGGACCAGTGAAGGTGGAAGTGCCCTCCCAGCTCTGGAGCTGCTGCAGTCACTGAGCTGAAGAGCAGCATCCAGAGTGTTTGTGCTGTGAAGGATTTTAAACTGTGGGCCTGGATTACAGCCATTCCTTCCAAAACTTCTGTGTTTACATAAGGAGAAGCTGATTTCTTCAGAGCCATGGCTGGCCTGGCATTGTTTGACACAGGGAATTTTACATGCAGGGACTGGGGAGCATAATTAAAACCAGGCCATGCCCTGCTGCTCCTTACTGTCCCAAAATTGCAAGTTATTCAGTCCCAGAGGGGCTTTTTAAGAACATATGCAGGGTTTTAATGGACTTATCCAACCTAGAGGGGCAGTGCAGTCAATTAAAGGGGAAGAAAGCTTCAAAGTCCTTGTTCTGGGTAAGAGCTGAGCTTAAGAGGCTGCACCAATGCTGCTCCTCCCAGTGCTGTGGCTGCTTGGAATTGTTTGGCACTGGGACAGGAGAGATTTAGGTTAAATACGAGAAAGTTCTTTACTCAGAGGGTGGGCAGGCCCTGGCACAGGTGTCCAGAGCAGCTGTGGCTGTCTCTGGATCCCTGGCAGTGCCCAAGGCCAGGCTGGACAGGGCTTGGAGCACCTGGGACAGTGGAAGGGGATGGAATGGGATGATCTTTAAGGTCCCTCCAACCCAAACCAGTCTGGGATTCTGCTGACAGTTCCATGATCTTTCCTCCACTACCTGCCTTCTTCAAACTTTCCTGTCCATCCTGTTGAGGAGGTGATTTTCTCTCCCTTAACAAACCACAAACACCTGACCCATCCTTGTGGCCTCCATGAGCACAGAAGTGAAGCCCTGGCCACAAGTCCAGTGTATTTTCATTAATCTCCCTTTGGGATGCTCTTTTCCCCACGGTGAGCTCCCCACTGGTGGTGTGGCAATGGTGCTGCTGGTCTGGAGAAATGCCCTTTGTGCTAATGCATCACCTGGGCACTGAGGTGCATTTGTCCAGAGGACTTGAAGCATGAAGCCATCAGCAGTCTGGCACTATTTTTGGCATGATGATTTCCCCATGAGCTCGTGCACCCTTCTCCTCCTCCTGCAAGCAGCTTTGGTGTAAGCTGATCCTGCTCCAGCAGCCTCAGCAGTGCCTCTTGCCAAGACTGCAGACAATGGTTGGTCTGAGAGGAGCTGGAAGGGGAGCCCAGCAGGAAGGGCTGCCAGGGGTCCCAGTGGGCTGGATGGAGCCCTCACTGAGGGTTTTGTGGGGGTTTGTGCTTTTGGCTTCCCAAGGAACTGATGTGGGCACAGGGCTGGTGCACAGGAGAGCTCCTGAGCACTCGGAGACCCTCTGCTTCCCACTTGGGAATCCTGGCACCAGCAGGGGCAAAAAGGGGATGGTGGCTTGAGGAGCCCACCCTCCACACCCTAGGAGTGACTTTTTTCTGCTCTACATACAGAAAATAGGGTTCATCCACAATTCTTTTCCAGCCATAACGATTTTGTGGTTCTTTAGGAGAAGTACTTCCTTGCATTCCCTTCACAAAGCCATGGGAGCTCAGCAGGAGAGGCTGGACAAAGAGGTGCTGTTTGAAACACCATTTTAAATCCCAAACATCACCAAGGCTCCCTGGTTGGGGTCTGTCACTCCCAAGGCCCATCAGTCCATCAATCCCCTCTCTGTGCCCCAAGGCTTTGCCCATATTTACACAGGGAACAGGAGTTTTCCTTAGAGCTCACCTCCCACAATGGGAGCAGTGTTGGGAGCTGTGGTGGAGTGACTGCTTTCCAATAAATTAAATCTTGTCCTACATCCCCAGAAAGATTTGTTAGGAAAGGTCACATCAAGGGTCTTTATTACAGAAGAATATTTTTCAAGTGCTCCTCAGTGTTAATATATTATGAGATCTTGCTTGAATTAAAAACAAAGCAAGACAAAACTTGCCAGCTCCCCTGAGAAATATCCTGAGCTGCTTTTATCAAAACAAGTGAAAAAGTGCATTTTGTGATGCCACATTTCTGGTTGTTTTTTAAAAACCTGGCTTTTTACAATTGGTAATTTGCAGTTTGGGGAGTTTTTAATGGGCTCCCCCACTGTGAGCATGACTTGTGAGACTCTGCTGCTTTGGTGTTAAACCCCTCATTTGTGGTTTTATATATCCATGTTTTACAGATTTAGCTATTCAGATGTTTGTTCATCAGGGGGGAAAAAAAGAAAATCAAACAAAGAAATAGAAGCATAACAAACTTAGTTTAGAGCTGTGGGTGGAGTTTAAAAAGTAAATACTGTCCAATCCCCCTTGATTCTCCAAGAGATTCCTGTTTGCTTTGTGCTGCTCCATGATTTTTGGTGCTAGTTCCTCCCTTCTTGCAGGAGTGAGATGGGAATGTGCACACCATCCCAGCAGGACAGGGAGAGGGGAAGGAGCAGTGATGCTCCTGCTGTTGGTCCCTGAGAAATCCACTCCTGCTGCTGCAGCAGCATCTCCAAGGCGGAGTAAGGATACTCAAAATGCAGATTTCCAGCAAATGGCCAAATATTCAGAGGAGCTGAGTCTCTGTGCAGGCTCTGAGCGATGAAGGAACCCAGAAAAAGCCATTTTCAAAGCTGTTTGAGGGAACCCAGCATGTTTTTACCAACAGTGTCTTTCCCAGCAGATTTCTTTTTGTCCTGTAAGATCAACAGCTTCCCTTCAGTTCATTTGAAAGTTACCTTTGAATTTTGCATTAAAATGTTCCATATTGTGGCTGCCCATCCCTGGCAGTGCCCAAGGCCAGGCTGGACAGGGCTGGGAGCAGCCTGAGACAGTGGGAGGTGTCCCTGCCATGGCAGGGGTGGCAAAGGATGGGCTTTAAGGTCCCTTCCAACCCAAACCATTCCCTGGTTCTCTGATTCTGTGATTTTAAGACAAACATAAAAAAATCCAAAACAGAACTACTTGCTCTGCAGTCCTACAAGTTCATTTTAACTCTTCATTTTCTCTTTGCTGAGCTGGAGTCACATTGCTCATAACTTTTCCTGAGTTTTAAAAGGTATTTTTCTTTCTCAGAGGGCAGTAAGTCAGTGGGAACTGCATGTACTTTGGTCAAAGCTTTAAAACCACAGATTTTTATAAAGTCTGCAAATAGCTTGACTTTTGCCTTGTGAAAATAATGCAATAAGTCAGTGTTTAGCAATTTTGAGAGAATGGTTTGAGTTCAGATGAAAAACTTTTGACTATCAGGGACAGAGTTGTGATTTGCTGGTGCTTGGCAGTTTCCATCCCAGGGTCGTCAGAGATGTTCAATGCTTCTGATCCACCAGAGATGTTGATCTAGAAGATGTGCCTGAAAATAACCTCAGGGAATCTCTGTTTAAACATAATTATTTTACCAGATCCAAACCACAAGTCCCAGGCACAGACACAGCATCAGCACAATGAACAGAGTGTCCCAGAGTTAAACCTCTGCTTTCTGCTTCCTCAGGATGGAAAAGGACCCTGAGGCAGAATGTCCTGCACCACTGGATGATTTAAAATCTGTTGTGAACGGCAGTGAAGAAGATGAAAAGCTGCAAGTTAAAATCCAGGCTTTTGAAGAGAAAATAAATGTGGACAACAGCACCCCTGGCTCAGTGAGGAGATACAGCCTGGGCCAGGTTTCTAAAGAAGAAAGGAAGGATATGAGGTTTAACAGGTATGGCTCTGGAAAATGTGTGAGGGGTTCAGGGAGATCAGTTTTGTCATAAAACTTTATCCAAACATGGAGGGTTTGGTCTGCTCATGGAATACCCACAGGCAGCATAAACCGAAATTTAACTGATTTTTGCATCCATGAACTTAAGGGCTGGATGAAATCTTTCTAAATCCCAGAACCCCAGAATGGTTTGGGTTGGAAGGGACCTCAAAGCCCATCCAGTGCCCCCATGGGCAGGGACACCTCCCACTGTCCCAGTGCTCCAAGCCCTGTCCAGCCTGGCCTTGGGCACTGCCAGGGATCCAGGGGCAGCCACAGCTGCTCTGGGGAACCCATTTAATCTTTTCTGTGCCCTAAAGAAGCAAAAAGGGCAGGAAAAAAACCCGACTGCATGGAGATATCACAGACATGAAGGCCCTGAGAGCTTTTCTGGGGTGTTATCACTAACAATCTTTATCAGTGACAGCAACGTGACCCACAGGCTCCTCAGGCTGTCCCTGCCCCACAGCTCCACACAGAGCTGTCTTGCAGCTCCAGGATTTGCCCTTCCAGCCACTTCTGCCCTCTTTGCTCCCCTCCATCCCCAGCAGGGATGCAGGGCAGGAGCTGGAGGCAGGGTCCTGCTTCAGTGAAATTGCTGGTTGCCATTTTTATGGTGGGATTGGTACAGCAGCCACTCCACCCCCAGGGCTCCAGGATCCTTGCAGAGGGGCTGCCTCGCTCCCCCCGTGGGGATGTGGGGATAGGTGGATATCATTTGGATATTGTTCCATTTCATTTGCTTATTAAAGCTGAGGCTTGGGCCTGGCTTTGGAAATGCAGATTTCCCAGAAGGTTCTTGCCCCTGGCTCGGTGAGCCCCTCACTGGGCTCTCTGAGGCAGCTGCACAGGGCACGTTTGGGGGGGATTTTTGTGCCCTGCCTCTGTTCCAAACCTTTTTTCCTTTCCTCCCTGCAGGTCCAAGAGCCTGGCCCTGCACGCGCTCAGGGTGAAGGGGCTGAGCTCGGAGGGAGGGCCGGACGAGGACAGTGGGGACATCCCTGCTGGCATCTCCTTCTCCGAGCTCTGCCTCAGCCAGGAGCACCAGCAGGTGCCTTTTGGGGTGCAGCCCGAAGCAGGGCTCGTGGGGACCTGCCTGGTTTCACACCAGAGTGCTGATCCCCCCCAGGCAGCCAGTCTGCCAGAGGTGACCCCAGAAAAAGCCATGGAGGGAAGGGCAGAGGCAGCCACGGGCCCTGTGGAGCACCAGGACAAGCTGTACCTGCACCTGAAGGAGAACCTGGGCAAAATCAAGGAATATGTGATGGAGATGGGCAGGAGGATTCCCATCCCTGAGCAGTGTGTGATTGAAGGTAAGGGATGAACCTCCCAAGGACTCCTGCACCCACCCAGACCCCCCTCAGGGCCCAAAGGGGAGCAAAGACCCCAGCACAGGCAGGGAGGAACTTCAGCTGTAGGAAACAGCATTTCCCAAATGGAATCTTTTGAAACCTTCCAGGATGCACTTCCTTCAGGGACACATCCCGTGCTTCTCCCAGACTCCCACAAAGGCTCAGGTGAACATTTCCTTCTGGATGTCACGGAGAGTGAACCCTGAGGGTGGCAGAGCCTCTGGGCACGAGGGAGGGCAGGAAGGGACATTCCCAGCTCCAGGCTGGAGCTGTGGAGCTCCTAGGAGATCAGGGATCGGTGTGTGCTGGAGATTCCACGTGCCATGGGCCCCGTGCTGGTCCGTGAGGCTCCTGCTGGGTTGGCTTGGGGCAGGTCTGGGGCTCCATCCTCATTGCCAAGTTATTAAATCAGCTGGATTGGGACAACAAAGGTCAGGACCCCCAGGGCAGCACATTCCAACCACAAAACTCCCTGAGGGCACAGCGGGGTGAGATCCCCATGGGCTGCCTTGGGTTGGATCCCACCTCACCAGTCCCTGGGGTGCTTTCATGTTTGCTGCTTTCATCCCTGGTGGGTCTGTGATCTGCTCCTCTTTGAAGTGAATGCTTTGGGCTGGGTTGGGCTGGGTTGGGTTGGGAGCCTCCTTCTTATTCTCTTTGAGGTGAATTTGGGTGCATCCAGCTCCTCACTGGTGGCCATGAGCTGTTCACAGCCCAACCCTTCCGTGGGCCACGTTGATCCCAAAGAGCAGCTGCCTCAATCAATTTAATTTAATTTAATAAATTAAATTTCCAGTCACTTCAAACATCACCTTCTAATACAGCATCACTTCAGCTCCAACAAGCATCAACTGAAGTTGATAAAAGATTTATTTCTTTCCTTTCTCAGTGGTCAAGAAGTGGAAAAGCAGTTTCCACTCTTAAAGGGGATATAATTCTTTCTCTATATATATTTTAAAAGCTTATGCTTCTGAAGAATTTCCTAAATACCTTAAATTCCAGGTTTAGTAGTTGAAATAGTTATTTGGTAGAATTAAGGATAAAACTTGTGTTGCATAAAATTCCAGTGAAAACGTGAGAGTGAACAACATGGTTTTTGAAGTGCTGAGTGCTCTGACCCCACATTAATGAAATCCCATATATTGAATATTTTTAATGTATTACTCAGTTTCCTTTCTGCAATACCTCTTGTGATACATCGTAGGCATGTGACTATTTCTAAATTCATTCAAACTATTGTAATTTCCTGAAAATCCTCAACCAGCATTCCTAGGGAAATTCCTTGAGCAGGGACACATGTGCAGAGCAGAGATTTATGGGACTCGTTCTGAATCTGTTGAAGAAATGCAGCCCTGCTCATTCCACGGGGGACAGCTCTGTTAATATTCCAGCTATTGCATAAAGCTCTCCAAAACCCTGCAGTTATTGCACTTCAGAGATCCCCAAACTCTAACAGGGCCCACTCAAAGGCGTGTTTTACATTTCACCAATGTGTTTAGCAGAAAAAAACAAGATTAGAAAACATTCATAAATATAGTTGGCTGATTTTATGTTGGCTGTGTGGGAGTCTGACCTGGAAATTTAATGTGTAAGACACGGAAGATATGAAAAGATAAGAACCCCAGAGAAACCCCTCATGACCCAGAGTATTTGAAGGAAGTAGTGGCAAAATGTGTTGCAAGAGTGCACATTTCCCAACCTTTCCTTTCCTTGTTCAGGCCTTTCCTGGGATTTCAAGTGGCAGCTCTGGGGGGTCAGCAGGGTGTTAATAAAGAAGAATTTTGAAGAATTTCCAAGGGATGATGAGCCAAAATCTGCTTTCTTGACCAGAGTTCCACCCCTGCTGGCATTTCTGCTGCTGGTGGTGTCTGACCTGGGGCATCCTGTCTGGGAATGGGGGGAATTCCTCATTTTTAACCCCAGACTGGGGGCTCCTCCAGAAGGGAGTGTGCTGCTGAGGACAGAACCTTGGGAATATCCCAATTTTCCTGTAGGACCCCTCAGATCTGGGCACTAATGGCACAGGGGAAGGTGTCCCTGCCCAGGGGCTGAAGGGGCTCTAAGGTCCCTTCCATCCCAAACCATCCTGGGACTGCCTGCATTAATCAGAGCCTCAATTTGGAGGACAAAGGATGAGAGTGGCTGCAGGAGTGTGAGGAAAATCAGAGACCTCCATGTGGAGATAAATGGCCTCTGCAGCCTGGAAAAGAGATTTGCAATATCACCAGTGACTGGGAGGATTAACTGAGTGTCTGCCCCAATCCAGGTGCTGGAGAACACGCCATGAAGTTGTCAGAGGCAAGTTCAAAACACACAAAATAGGTACCTCTGCTCTGCTAAATTGTCTGTGATTTGCAAATTGGCTTTCTTGCTCTTGAGTCGGATGTTTGCTGCGTAGGTCTTACCCCTCATGGAGTATTTTTGCTTTACAGGGTGTGATTTGCAGGCTCCTTGTTGACTTCTAAGCTCATTCAATTTATATTCTGTGTCCAAATGGATGCAATATTAACTGGAGTGTCAGATTTTACAGCTGGGGAGGGCTGCAGGTTAAGAAGTGTCAGGGTGGATCCATGAACTGTCTGTGACAGTTTGAAGATGCCTCATACAGACCTTGAAAAATTGCCATGTCGGCCCTGTTGTTTAATATTTACTATTTTTGGCTGGCTGTGCCTTGGGCAGGGGAGAGCTGTGAATTGGGTGATGATCCTACAGCAGGAGCAGTGCTAGCACTGGGCTGTTGGCCAGAAGGTTTTATCCTGAAGAAAAGGGCTAAGCTGGGGGTGTTTCACAGAGCACACAAGCTGCAACACCAGACTCACGTGCATAAGGGAATTTTTTTTGCATAACTCTCAGAGAGGGGATTTGAGCTGGGGCAGAAAGAAGGAACCCAAACCCACAAAAATCCATTTATTGGTTCAACTCCTGCTTAGCTTGAAGCCTTGTGCCCTGACCCACATCTCTGACATACCTGATGCAATTTGAGGCATTTTTTTATGTCATGTTCATCACTTAAAGCCTCTTAATCCTGGGCATCTTTTCCTCAGAAGAAGAGAAAAACAACAAGCCTCCATATTTGTCAGGCTCTTCAGTTTTCACAGAGTTCAGCAGTGTTTTCCTCAGCCCATATTTTTTGGGATGGGTTGGGATGCTGTATTCTCTGGTGGAGATTTCTGATCAGGATTTCTGACCCGCTCTCCGTGTTTCCCCCCGCTGCCAGGACTGTGCCTCAGAGCCATGGCCCTGTGTGTCCTGCCCTTGGGAGGGGCTGGGTGCAGCCATTCCCAGGCAGGAGCCTGCACAGCTGCTGGATTTGGTTGTAACAAGGACAGCCCTTGTGTTCTGCTCTAGTTCTGCTCGGCTTTTAGGTAATTTGGGTAAAAAAGCCGCCGTTAATGCCCAGAGCTTTGAACGTGGAGTGAGCTGCTGGAAGGAAAGCATCTGAGGATATCTGTGTGTCAAGGATGCTGGAGGATTTGCCATCTCCAGCCTCCTTTTGAAAGGACAGAGCCCTGGGAGACCACGGAATCATTTCCCCTCACTCACTGAGGCCAGTTCAGCGACACCCAAGGAAAAGCATCGGAACCATTTTCCAGCTGTCCCTCCTGGCTGCTGGTGCCATGCAGGAGGAAATCCAGCCAGGGAGCATTCTCTGGGACTCCTGGCAGAGGAGGAGGCAGCAGGGGGAGCAGGTTGCAGCGTGCTGGCCCCCAATGTGGTTGTTATTATGTTTTATGTGGTACTGAGGGCTAATGGGGACCAGATGACGGCGTGGATGGAAAAGCTCATTGCTCCCCTGCAGTGCTCACCCCTGCTCCGGCCTGATGGATTCCAGCATTCCATCAGCCAGCCCTGATTGGGAACAGATGGGCTCGGCTCCTGCAGGGGGATCACAGAGCTGGGCAGGCTGGGAGAGCATTCCCGGGGAGCAGCGCTGCTCTGCAAACACGAGCTGGCATTCCATCCACCAGGGCTGGCATTCCAAACACCCCAGAGGTCAGGGAGGCAGGGGCATGGCAGTGCCACCGCTGGGGATGGCAGTGCCACCGCTGGGGATGGTAGTGCCACTGCTGGGGATGGCCGTGCCACCGCTGGGGATGGCCGTGCCACCGCTCAGGATGGCCGTGCCACCGCTCAGGATGGCCGTGCCACCTCTGGGGATGGCAGTGCCACTGCTGGGGATGGCAGTGCCACATCTCAGGATGGCAGTGCCACCGCTCAGGATGGCCATTGTGCTCCCAGTGATCCATGTTGTCAGACCATGGAGAAATTCCCAGTGCCACAGGCAGAGCGTTGGGGATGTGAGCAGCTGTCCCCTGGCTGCCCTCACACACGTGTGGCACATCCTGGGGGCCTCACACCTGCCCTGGGAGCAGGCTGCTCTCCAGGTGGGCTTCACCTGGCAGCTGGGACACTCCTGTGGGTGGTGCCATCAACCAGAGGACCTACTTGGAGCAACCTCTAGGTCTAGGGGAAGGAAGAGAGGGTAGAACAGGAGCTTTAAGGCCCTTCCAACCCAGCCTGTGATTCTGGGATGATTTCATGGCTTCTGAGCTCCTGGATTTGCCCCTTGGATGTGGAGTCTGTGCTGAGTGCCTCGTGGTTGGTGTCCACCCCCATTACAGCCCTGCCTTCTCCACTGGTGTTGGTGTAACTCACACCTTGCACTGAGTTATGGCCTGCACACAAAGTTAGTGGTGTTAAGAACAATATAAAGCAGCACTTCTTGAAGCTGTTTGCTTTAAAAGTTGCCCTCTCCTCCTATAAACGTATTTATTGTTTGCATACTTTTTGTAACCCAAACTGAAGAGGTCAGACAAAGGAAACTGAGGAAGCTGAAAAAGCTTAGACCAAAAATTTAAAAAGTTGCATCCATTTCTTATTGGTTCCATGTTTATGCATGGGTTTGATTCTATTCAGGAAATTTATGAGCATACTTTTACTCCTATTAACAGATTTCATTTAATAGTAAAGGATCACCAATGTAAATCAAATAACACGTTAATTGTTCCCAGAGCCAGTGACTCTGTACCCTTCTGGTTCAGCCCAGCATGTGAAGCTGGAATAGGTAACAATTAACAGCTCTGCTGACATTCTTCTGGTTATATTTTGTTCCTTTTCCCCAGGCACAACCACTCAGTTGTGAACTTTAAAATTGCAACATATATTCCCTTGTTTCCTGTAGGAGAAAGGAGTTGTTGCTTATTCCCTGGCTGGAAGGCAGAGACACACCAAGAGCTGGGCTGAGAAATGTTCCTTGGCTGAGGAACATTTTCTTGGGTCTTGATCAGCCTTCTGGGGCATTTGGTGACTCTGTGGTGGGTTTGTGTCTTGTGGTGCTCTTCACATGTTCTCATGTTTAAAAATCCTTTTCTTGTGTACTTGGACTCTCCTGCCAAGGCTGAGGAAGGAGGAGAACCTGGCAGGTAAGGAAAGGATAGGAGAAAATGGTCTTAAACTGCCAGAGGGCAGGGATGGATGGGATATTGGGAAGGAATTCCCAGAGCAGCTGTGGCTGCCCCTGGATCCCTGGCAGTGCCCAAGGCCAGGTTGGACACTGGGGCTGGGAGCACCTGGGACAGTGGAAGGTGTTCCTGCCATGGCAGGGGCTGAAATGAGATGATATTTAAAGTCCCTTCCAAGCCAAGCCACTCCATGATTCCATGGTTCTGCTGACACTGGAATAAGTGATATTCCCTGCCAGAGGTGGATCCTGGTGGTTTATCAGGAGCTGCTGAAAGCTGCACGCAGCAAACGTGGGCTGCTGCTCAGCCAGTGCCAAACCCAGCACATGAAACACAGCAGAGCAGCCCTGAGGAACAGCTCAGCTCATTCCAGAGCCTGGGACATCGTCTGGGAAGGAGCTTTCTGCAGTGGTAGTGACAAATGAGTGCTGCAGTTTTCCAGGAACTTCGTGCTCAGCCAGGCAGGGCTCTGCTCTGGAGCTGCCGTTGATTTTGGCACGTGTCCTCAGCCTCCGTGTGCTCCTCAGTGTCACCACAAAGCCTTGCTAAGCACTTCCTCAGGAGCTTCTCCATAGATCCTTTGCCATTTTTTATCTGAAACATTCAGGAATGTCCTTCCCAGCCCACCAAACAGATCCTACCTGGGTGCCTTTTCTTGCCAGGAGCTGCCGCCCTGCCCCTTCTGCCCCCAGGTTTTTGTCAGTCCACGTGTTTGTAACTGGGAGAGTCATGGCTGTGTTCCAGGGAAGAGGAAGGACAAGCTGCCTGCTCCTCTTCACCGTGCTTTGGGGTCATTTGTAGCTAAGAGTCATTTCCCATCTTGAAACATCAACTTTTCACACACACATGGCCCCAGGCCAAGCCTGATTTCTGCTTGAGTGCATGAGTGAAGGTTATTTTAGCATCTGTGAGGGGTCTGCAGTTTGGAGGAGCATCTGTCAGCAGCCTCCTTGGAAATGTCATTGTGTGCTTTCATGTGCCCCAGGATCCAGGATGGCTCTAATTAACCCCTTTGGCTTCCCAGACTCCTCTGTTACAGTGAAAACGAGCACTGGCAGGTTTGGGTGAGAACTGGCAGGTTTGGGTCATGAAACTCAAGTTTTCCCCATAGCCAGTAATCCAAGTGTGTGCATTTTATGCCATAATCCAAGAGAAGTGGATTTATGCCCCATTTTTCCCTGCTGGGGTGTGTTGCTCATGGGCCAGCCATGCAGGGATGTGACTCAGTCTCTTGCTGTCCTGGTGAGTCACCAGGGGAGAAGGGGGAAGGAAGAAAATGCTCAAAGAAAATCTCCTAACTGGAGAAATGAGTTGTGACTTTGGAGAAAACGTGAGTAAGCAGAGGTGGTTTCTGGATCTCCTGACAAGGAGAGGCTGAGAGCAGAGGCAGCCTGTGTGTCCACAACAGACAGGCTTGAAATGCTTGGTTTAACACTTTCCATCTAATCAAGATGTGAATGCATAGGAAGGAAATGTAATAAATTGAGTACTTTGTGTAAAGGTGTGACATGTGAGGAATGAGTTTACCAGAGGTACAAAAGGATGCCTTGCTAGAACAAAGTGTCAGTGTTGCAGATTGTCACGGAAAATGCAGAAAATCTAAAAGTGGGATGTTGGAACCTGCCAGAAATGCTACAGAGAGGCCAGGTGGCTGTGAGGCTGGAGGCAAACCTTCAGAAGCTGGCAAGGGGAAACCATTTTATCATCCTCTGATAAAGCTGTTTGGGTTTGCTGAGGAAATGGCTTCACATGGACAGAGGGCAGGGATG
>VYZP01072018.1:242-12701 GCA_013400635.1 Hypocryptadius cinnamomeus
TTGCACTTTTCAACCTCCTGCTGTATCTGCAGTAGTGAGAAACTCAGTAAAAAATGGGATTTGGTCAAGAATGTTATCGTGTGTTCTTGGGTTTTATAATAACACATACATATGTAAAGTTGACTCCTGTGATGCTTTATTTAAGTACAACTACAGTTCCTATAGTTATACTTTAAATGTATAGAAATTAATACCATGCACCCAACTGGAGACTTACCATTTATACTTAATATGATGTATTAATAATAAAAGAAATTAAACTGATTTCTCCTTAGAATAAACAACCCAAATTATTGCATTTTTAGTTAAAATTATATTGCAAATGTTGTGTATAATGTTTTTTAAATAGAAATGTCAATAATTAAAAATTAATCCAAAACTTAGTTTACAAATTTGGGATAGGAAGCTACTATGGAATTAAATAATGAGATTGGATTCAAGAAAGATTTGTATTTCAGAAATAATTAAAGTAATAATGACTCAATGACATCAGATTTCACTCACAATTTTGAATTTTAAAACACAATTCCTTCACAAATAGCAAGAACCCTGGCCTAATCTTAAATAAGCCTAATAAAAGGCATAAATGGTCTAAGAAATGCCTCCAAGTTAGACTAGAGTAAAACGCTACCACATGGACATTTAACACAGGCTTTTAATAAAAATCT
Organism: Hypocryptadius cinnamomeus; assembly: GCA_013400635.1. NCBI lineage: Eukaryota > Metazoa > Chordata > Aves > Passeriformes > Zosteropidae > Hypocryptadius > Hypocryptadius cinnamomeus. The sequence continues at coordinate 911 of VYZP01072018.1, forward strand.
GTTTAAAAAGCTGGATGTATTAAAAGTGATGGTCTTCATGTAGTTGAAAAAGTTGAATTCACTGTCCCATGGTGCACTAACCTCTGTGAAAAAAGAGGCTAGATATACAGCAATTTCAAGTAAGTCTCCCCAAATTTTGTAAGGATTAAATTAAAACATAATGATAAGAAATTGAAGATTTGCAATTGGTAACCTGATTATAACGCTTAGCAGGAATAGGTCTTCAGAGAGTTCCTGGTGGCTATGACAACTGATATAACTGATTTCTTTGTTCCAAAGGCAGTAACCAAGAAAAGAATACTTAGAGAGATCCACCCGGCACCGGAAAAATTCTGGCTCATGCAACTGTTATAGTTTTCCCATGAGAATCTTCCAAGAGTAGAATAATCTTCTGTTCATGATTTTCTTATTTTTCTTCCTGGAAAATGTTCATTAGGACCTAAACAAAACCTTATTAATTCATTCCACTTTATGGTTCCAAGTATGTTCAATACTTTCAACTGAGTACTCATATTTACTGTATGGCCTTACAACCAAGGACATATATATATATATGTAAACAATCCTAATTCATAAACAACTTCTTCCTCCTATGTTTAGTGTAAACTGGTTTTTGTGTATCTGGTATGCATACATAAAGGAGGGGAAAAAAAGCACACCACCATCACATTCCACTAGTATAATGATGCTGAGGATGACATAGTCTCTCCTCACTACACCGCAGTCAAATCAAGTCATGCATATCTTCAGCTAATGAAGTCAGTAATGAAATACCGACTTTTATCCTATATATGAAGTAAATTTATTATTATAAGCACTGACAAAATATATAGGGGCCAGTGCAACATAATTCTGAGATCACCAAAGTCAAGACAGGAAATTTTATCTGTGTTTGAAACAGGGTGTTATTCACTCACTAGTAAAGTGTAGGAGATAAAAAAATTTTTGCAAGTCAGTGTGGAAATCAATATACTCTGCAATTCTGCAATTCTTTAACCAGAAGTAAAAGAGCTAAAGTAACAGCAGTGGAGAGCCCATCCTGCAGCAGATCAGCAGCCCATCCTGCCCATCCTGCATCCTCCTGGCAGGACCTGTGGATCTGTGGAGAGAGAAGTCCACCCTGGAGCAGGTTTGCCGGCAGGACTTGTGACCCAGCCTGGAGCAGTTTTGAAGGACTGCACCCTATGGGAGGGACTCATCCTGGAGCAGTTTGTGAAGCACTGCAGCCCATGGGATGAACTGACATTGGAGAGGTCCATGAAGGACTCTCTCCCATGAGAGGGACCTCACTCTGGAGCAGAGGGATAGAGTGAAGGGAGGAAGGAGCAGCAGAGACAACGTGTGATGAAGTGACTGTAACCCCCATTCCCATCTCCCCGTGCAGCTGAGAGGGAGGAGGTAGAGAACCAGGGGTGAAGTTGACACCAGAGAGAAGGAAGGGATGGGGGCAAAGCTTTAAAATTTCAGGGAGTTATCATCTCATTATCCTGCTCTGATTTTATTGGCCATAAAATAATTTCTCTGAGTTGTCTGTTTTGCCCATGACCATAACAGGGAGTGATCTCCTCCTGTCCTCATCTCCACCCACAAGTCTTCTGTTATATTTTCTCTCCCATGTCCAGCTCATGAGGGCAGTGATGGAGCAGTTTTGGCAGCCACTTGGCACCTAGCCAGGGTCAATCCACCACACATAAATGAGCAGCAAGTTATTACAAACTTCTAGATATTGAAATAAAAAAAACATTATTTGCAGTACAAGAAGAGAGAGAAATATTGTCTTATTATCCTAATAATGCATATCTATTGACAGAAAAGACAGAGATGGTTCTTTGTACTCCGCATACACAAGAAGAATTTGTTGCATTTGGAGGTGGAAAAAAATGTAGAGTAGTAAGATGAAGAAATAGGTAAATCCTTTGAAAAAATCAGCAGTTTATATAATATTTGGCATGCACAGACCTCAAAGTATGAGGGGAATAAGCAATACTGTAAGATTTTCTAGGTGAATAAACATAATGAAGGGCAAGGTAATCAGTTAACAAAAAAACACCAAAAAACTCCTTTAAAATTATAAAAAATGCTAAAAAAGTCTAAAAAATTCCTAGAAGTGAGAACAAGTAAATCAAAATTATTGAACTTATTAAATCTGCACATAGAAACAAATTAATTACTTTGGAACAAAAAGCCTCTTCCAGCTCTAATTTGTTGTTTTAGTTGACCAAATGGGCAGTATTGTTGCAATAAATCAAAATACATGACTTTGTAATTAATTGTCAAGTCTAATCCTAATCAAATATGTGCTTTACTTTAATTTTGAGGTAGTCATGCAGTGTTTTCTGGAAACTAACACTGCTACTGCTTCCTTATGACAATAACAAAGGCAGAAACAATCAGCAGTCCTAGCAATTTTGCTAAATTTTGCTAAATTTTTGCTACTTTTTTTGAAGAAAACTAGAGGTTTTTATCTATGATCAAATAAATAGATTCATGTCTAATAATACTGTTGCCAAAAATAATTGATATTTATAATTAATTTGCCTAAAACAAAAATAATTATATTTATAAAATTCTCTTTTTCCAAGAGGTTACACACTGAAAAGCAACTGTTTAAGTAAGACAACCCACTAACTTGGGTTAATGAGATAATTTCAAGGTTACCCTTCAGTTTTGTAGGGTTAATGTAGCTCTGATTTAACTGCCTCTACTGTAGTATAATTTAACTTCCAATTTCAAAAACTACTGCACATCCTGGAAATAAGGTTAGAGAAGCTAAGTAAAAAACATTTTCTTGTGTAAAGAAATTATAGACAGAATAGGCAGGTCATAAGGACAGCTTGACCAATGAGTTGCTATTGAGCAAAACAGATATTTATAGCAGTAGTAAAAATAGGATAAACATTATCCTGCTTGCAGCTATAAATATTGAGTCATTACCACTGAATCAAAGGCTCTATAACTATGGCAAGCCTCTTAAATCAACATAGAGAGTACACAGAACCTGATAATCAGTGCAGAGATAATCAGTGGTAAACAACTATGAGCTGCAGACACCTAAAAGACAGACACATGACAAAGATAACTGCAATGCCACTACCTTCTTCTGTCATGGCAAGGTTTCATTAAAAACTGATACATATTAAAAGAGGAATTTTACAAAGCACACTAAATACAGCTTCTTCAGACCTGAAGTTTTAGTTTTATCTGATTAAAATGAGACTATTAATATATTTGACTTAAAATATTAATCCACACAGTATAGCTGTACTGTGCTAATATTATATTATGCAGGGTACATGTTCAGTAAGTACTGATGATTGAATTGTTATTGAATTATGAATCTTTCAGGTCCAAAATTGCAGAAAATCACAAACTCCCAAATATTAGGTTCACATCAACAGCCCTAAAATAGCCCGAAAAAGAATTAACGGAAGTGTACTAATGAAGATTTTAATTTAGATGCCTTGCTGCTTGATTTACTTGAAAGAAACTCTTAGTATGAAAATTGTTCTAGAAAGGCAGCACTAGAATGGCTGTTCATCACAGGCAACGTAATTGACTTGTTTCTGACACTGATGTTGAGTGGTGTTCTCTCCACTTTAACATCTGTATTTGATTGAAGCATCAAGCTTTCAGATATTTAACTTTTTAATACTCACAGTGGTTGGGCTTTGAACAAGCACTAATTAAAAACAATTATATAATCAAATTGCCAGAAATGCTTAACATACCAACATTTCACATATGGGCACTTTAGAGAGAGTTCAGTTCTTTCATACAAATGTGCTCAGCTTCTGGGGTGATTTGAACATCTAAATGAAGAATTTAGATGTCCTCTAAAAAAATTCCTGACAGTCACTGATCAAATAAATTGAATTATTGATATCGGAATACTATATAAGTTGAAGATACATTATGAATTGCTTTGGGGAAATTTTTTTGTATTAAATATTATTCTGCAAATATGGGAAGAATGAATGTACAGTGAAAAGAATCAGTAAATATTACAGTAGGAACAACTGGTTACTTGCTGCATAGCAACTCAGTTCCTCACAAGTATATTTAGCTCTACAGCACTAATTGTATTTATGGGCCCATTACACATGAGACAATTATTTTCTTATGGAAAAGTGTTCCCACACAGCAACTAGAGCTTGCTGAGTTTTCAGTGCAGTTCCTATACACAGCATGACATGCAAAGCTTGGGGGGAAAAAACCCCAAACCACCACAGGTACTATAAAGATGTTTCTTCTTAGTTAAGCACTCATCCATGTATATTTGCATCTGTCCAGCAAGCCCCCCAAATTAACCTCCTCTTCACACTGTTGATTGGAATTTATCAGTCTTTCTTGCTACATTTCCTTCTTAGAAATGCTCTTCTAAATTACCACAATTGTAACTCAACCCAACGAGTGACCCCCTTATGTGAGAAGTATCCACTGAGAGCATCTCTGATAGGAATGCAACTTCATTGCAATTTTCATTGCCTGTTAATGCCTTTGTCACTCCATAGATATAGGACTGTGGTAACATATAAACTAACACCAAATTCATATTTCCTTAACTTTTCTCAAAGAAAGTGTTATTGATATTAATAATAATCTGAAAATAAAACTTGAATTAAGTTACATCTTTACTTCCAAAGTGGAGTGATATAGCTTGCATTGAGAGAATTTGTATGTTAGAAGTGAAAGATGATTTGTCAGCTGAGGAAATGATACTGAAGAATTTCTTTATTTTTCTAAATAATAAAAGTATTACGTTCAAAATTTAAATAAGAGAATAAACATGTAAAATGGAAAGTATATATTAAGGAAGAAAACTAAAAATGAAAGAAAAGCTTGAAGAATTATAATAATGTGCAAAGAAATTCAGGCAAAAAAGCTGTAAATAATATATAAATTATTTGTTTAAAAGAAAGGAAAATGGTTAAAGATCCATTGATCTAGGCAGTCAGCATAAGGACTATTAAAAATGGCTTGAATTTCAGTTTGGAAGGCAGATTTTTGTGACACACAGACTAACATTTTTAAACCAAGAGAGAGCCCAGAAAGAATAGATTTTAGAGCAGGGCACTTGGTATCAACATACAATAAAATAAAAACCTTGTCAGTGTTTACATGTGAAGTTACTGGGCTTTTGGGTCACTAAGGGCTCCCATTTAGGGCTAGCTGGTAATCTGGTAATACAATGAAATCTGTATTTTAGTAGGGATAGAAGTAATCCACTCTATGTGCTAATGCTGTAAGATATCTTTCCATAGGCAGTTGATTTCAATATGTAACCAAAGTGTGTTTTCTGCATCTGCTTCGAGAAGCAATCATCCACAGGATTCAGAAATAAAAATTCAGCCCACGTTATCAGCAAATAGAGAAAAAGACATTTCCTCTGCAGCAAAGGCTGCAACATGTCAGTGAAAGTATTCTTTTGAACAAAGGATTCCTCAGGTATTTTGAGAGGTGAAGCAAAAATGGATAATTTCTTTTCATTCTTCTTCAAACACAGAAATATTTTTGAAGGTTCAATAATAACTTCTGCACTGATGGCTACTATTTTTTCCTAATTTACATGGACCTAACTACCCTCTCAATAAACATCTTCTTTGTATTCTTATTTCCTCCTGAAACATACAGCTATCTTCTGCATAATGATAAAAACTTATCACTATAAATGTTTTCCTTCTCAAAGCTGGGGACTGCATTCTTTTACTCAGAAAAGCCCTTCCTTATAGAGACTTGTAATGCAATCTGTGTAGAATCCACTGCCTTGCATTCTTCCATGATTCATTTGTTGCTTCTGTTGAAACATATCTCAGATTGCAAGTGTTTCGTAATACATAATCTGTTGTAATGCAGATAAGATATTGGTGTAGAACTGAATTTTAAACATTATTATCTTAACATTTTAAAGTTACAAAAACAATAGGTGAGAATTTTATGATTAAATGGTCTTGACAATACATGTCTCTGTTCATAAAGTCAGACTCAATAGGCTGCTTGTATTCCCTAGGTTCAACATACACCAGAAAATATCTGGGAAGAAAACTATTTAGAAATTATAGTCCATATTCCTTGAATTTGTTAACTGCAATGCATGCTTAACTTTGGACACTAGAAAGAAAAGAAAAAAAAACACCCAAAAAGCCAACCTGCCTTTCACTGAGTTGTATTTATTGTTATAATATAAATGATGTTTTGTAAACATTTCTGGCATTAATAAAAAATACTGTATAGCTTTTATCAAAAAGGGAGTAAGAGCATTCCAAAGGGCAGGTGTAGATGCTGATGTATTCCCACAAAGAACTTCTGGTGACAGAAAACTTTGAGGGACAAGGTTTATTGTTCAGGACAGCAAAAGAAATGCTTTAAATTGTTTGAGAGCTATGTGTAATCTAGAGACATAACCAGAATGCTGCTCATTCCAATGTCCTACGGTAAGATTAATGCCAGCAAAGATAAAATATTAATAGATACTCTATTCTAGTGTTTTCAAAGATGAATGTACATTATATTTGAAGAGAGCTATTTTAGAATCCAGTAAAAATTTGCTTTTAAAATATGTAATATGCTACAACCCTTTGTGACAATTGGTGTTGGAGAATACATGTGTGGCCAAAAAAAAAGACATTGAAGTTTTTCAAACTGTTTATCACTATTTTTCTAAAGGCCCTTCCTGTTGACAGAAACAACAGACTGAAGTTTATTACATTTGTCTAAGCAGGCTGAGATCCAAGCCACAAGAAGTGATAGATTTGGTAAATAACTCTTCCAAGTCATAAAATCACAGAATGGTTTGAATTGGAAGGGAACTTTAAAGGACATGTAGTCAACCACTATGAATAAAAGTAAATTGAAGATGAGCAAAGAGATAATTTTTATTCTTCTTAAAGGTTTCTGGAGTTTAGTTCACAGGTGTGATACTAGGAATTTATTTTATGGAAAGGATCACTGAGAGTACTCGAAAGATGTTGGCAAGCTTACTTCATGTAATGAATGCACTATATATATAGCAGACAGAAGAAGAGCAAAGTGTCATGTTAAATAAAACCTGAAAATACAAAATGAAAGAACTGGGGTAAGTAAGAAAGAAAGAAAACAAAGAGAGATAAATGGCTTCATGCAAACAGTGCATATATTTAAACCAAGATTGTGATGAGTCTACAAACAAATAGAGGAACTTAAAACGATTGAGGGAATGATAAGGAGAGTGGATGGTTAGACAAGACTAAACCAGAAGACTTGCAAACATGGTGGCAGCAGCACAAAAAAAAGTAAGGCACTAAATTAATATTTCAAAATGTAAAAACTAACAAATTTTCCTACCCATAGAGCCAGGTTGAATTAAAATGAACTAAGGTGTAGAATTGTTCAGCAAAAATTTAATAGCTTAAAGATCCTAAAAAACTAAAGGTATGTCAGAAACTCAGGTAAGGGAAGTAGGTTCACTCATTGAACTGTAAAGACCATAATTTTACAAGTTGTCAAAAAATAAATTTATTGAATCAAAGTTGTAAATCTAGGTGTTCCATAAGAATCCTGCTGATGTTCAAGAACCTGGTGAAAAAAATCTGCAAAACTTGGTACCTTTTTCCAGGACAGAAAAAAAATTTCACTTTCAAAATGATGTTATACTGTGCACTCTAGAAATATATCCATTAAATCCAGTTATTTCCTACCTTTATTTTTAAGCTCCTTAATTAGATTGATAAATTTTTAATTTAACTGACCCACAGCAATATAAAAGCCCTTCTTTTTGGGAGAACAGGCGATTTGAATGCCTTAGAGACTACCAATTACAGATAGAAAGCTCATCAAAGACTGAAAGTACAGTAAATAGAAACAAAGGACTTCTGAGGATGGCTGCCTCTTTGGTTGCAGTACTTCACACTCTGGCTATCTATCCTTTCTGTGTTCTGACTGTAATAAAGGAAACAGGGGAGTGGGAATATAAAAATGCTGTAAATTTTCCTTAATAGATTTCTAATTAAGGTAATAATCTGAAAAATTAGCCTGTTACTGTTTGAAGATAAATGTTTTAAGGAACACAGAAACTTCAGTGGTTTTGCAGGCCCAGTGTTCTTTTTTTTTTATCTGGTAAAACTCCTGGAACCTTAGCACAAATATGACTTGCCCTGTTTATATCATAAAGTCTGTAAAATTTAATCAGTTTATAAAAATGGCTTTTTCATAAAATTTATGTGTTGTTTATTATTTAAAAAAAAAGACAAAAAGTTATCTCCTTAACCTAGCAAGTGCAAGACCCATAGCATGGAATAGTAACATACCAGGGTCAAAAATTAAGCACAGCCTATGAGCTAACCATGAAATAGCCTGGAAATAAAAGCATGACTATGTAGACAAAACAGAAATGCATCTGAGCTCAGACTGGTAATAGATTTTAAAGCAGGACTAGGCCAACTCATATAATTAGGTAGTTCACTAAATATCTGGATTGATCAATACTTGGCTTCACATCATCTAGCAATATTCAGGATTGCCTACCTCACCTCTTTTTATTCCCTCTCAGTTCCAAGGTGAGCTGTATTCCTCTCATTCCTCTTTCCTGTCTCCCCTTCCTTAGCCTCCAGCAGAAGATCCTGTAGCCCATATGCTGATGGGTGGCTGCGCGGCAGGAACACGCGTGACCGACCTGAGCGGATCACGCTCCCACAGCTGCTGTGTAGACCAGACAATTATACTGCTCAGCCCTTCCCAAACCCCACTGTCTAACACTGGAGCTGGACCTCACCCCAAAGAACCAGGAACTGTCTAGCACAGAAAACCCTGTGTGTTAAAGATCTCAGAGGAGCAGCAGGGTAACAGAACACACACTGAGAGGAGAATCCCACTCTGCTGATAGCAGCAGCCCTCAGTACTGGTTACAGGTGGCACGGCTGCCTCCTTTGGATTGGATACTGGGAAAATCTTCCTGAAAGAGCCGTCCAGCAATGGAACAGGCTGCCCAGGGAAGGGGTGGAGTCACCACTCCTGCAGGTATTTAAAAGACTTGTGGCTGTGGGACTCAGGGGCAAGGTTTAGTAGTGAACTTTCTGGTTCTAGCAATTGGACTTGATCCAACCTAAAAATGTCCATGATTCATAAATATATTCTCTGTTACAGTCATCAAAAGATATGGTTATGATTTTATTGTTTTCAGATATGATTATTTTTTATCTGGTATTATCTTTTCTGTGAGAAGGGAAGACACACTCTTTGACATGATAACTTTTTTCTCAAATAGGCTCAATTCCAATACTTAGTGAAACAGATTATCTGCTATCTCCTGTCCTGCCTTAAACATTCATGTTTCAGACCTTTGGTAGTGTTATTATTCCATCATGAAATTTTACAGGATATATCAACATATGTCTGTCAAAAAAAAAGAAATCAACACTTCTGGACATTTATTAAAAACACTACCTTTATGCTATTTGTATCATTATATAAAAGCAATAAGGATATTCACACACTGACTTTTTTTGCCCCATTAGTAACTTTTGAGATGATGCATTACACATAAGATTAATTTTATGTCTCTTAGAAAAATATAAACTTAAGTTCCACTTATTTTTCATCAGAAAGACATCGCAAAATTCACAAACATATTGTGAAATTCATAACAAATTATAAATAAGAAATATTTCTACTGAACTTGGAGAAGTAAATTTAAACATCCGTACCTGAAACAACACCGATTCCATCATCACAGTCATAATCAGAGACTTCACTGTCACTGATTCTTTTGGATCCTGGAAAAAGAAAAGACATGTATCATCTTCCTTCCTGTAAGTTAAAACTATCCTCTGTCAAGAATACATAAATTAACGTATGGATTTCATACTATACCATAAAGCATTAACATCAGCATATAAAGGTAATTATTCATGTTATAATTGTTGAACATATAAGACTGCAGCAATTATTTCAGCTAAATCTTTAACGTAATGTAAAATGAAATGCTGAAATACATCTCCACAATATTGCTTTTATGAAATATTTTTATATAGTTTATAATAATTCCATATACACAGATATTTGTATTTATTCTGTACAGAAACTGGCATTACACTGTTCATCTTCCAAGTTTTCATATACAAGGCACCTTCCCTCCCCAAAGTCTCTAATAACAGAAAGACTATTAATAGCAATAATATTAAATGCATGTAGTGCTCTCTTCAAGTTCTTACTAAGGATTATCAGGAGAAAAGGCAGCTTCACACACATAGTGTGCCATGGAACACAAGCAAACTATTAAATGTCTACCTGCCAAAATATCTAGAGCTGAGTTGGCAAAAACAAATTCCACTTCCACAATTAGAACCCAAATGTAGGTCACACAGGAAAAGTAAATGTGCAAGGTTTTGTTCAGCCTAAATTTACTTCAGTCTTCTGTGGCATATTTAAACAGTATTTGATTGCTGATATTAGGGTTAAACACTGGCATGTGACTGATAATTATTCATTTACTTCTTTTAAATGTGAAAAATCCCTGTTCTTCAGCAAGATGGTGTGTCTATTTTAAGTTTCTGACCATCTAAAAACGGGTAATTAGAAGGCAGAAACTTTAATTGTCACCACACCTCCAATCACATGCAAGATTTGTTTTCCTGCCTCAGGACAATTTTTCTGAAAAATGTAGACATAAAAATATCAGTAAAAAACTTGGAGTAAACCTGAACAGGCCCAGGACAAAGCAGTCTTAATGCTCTATCTGAGTGACTGGCACAGAAGGATGTCTACCACCTTTCCCAGCGAAAGACTGGGAGAACATGTACTGAGAGTGGCTTTTACAAAAATAAAGAGTTTTCAATTTAAAGAAACTTTAGAAATTATTTGAATTATAAGAACTGCTGTCATTTTAGACTGTTGAACATCTGTTTACCTACCCACTAGAAGATAATGGAAGGTCTCTCTTTAGCAGAAATAGTGTGCTTACAAGATCTGAGACTTCTAAGCCATCCAGTTTACAATAAGTAATCAACTTATTCTCCACAAATTCGTATAATTTCATTTTTCATCACAGTATTCTCTTGGCCTCTGTAATATTCTAGTAAATTCTGCAGTTGGAGTATGCATTGTGTGAAATCAACTTCCCTATATTTTATTTCCATTATCTCATTTCAGACAATGCTCTCCAAGCTTTTGTATTCTGAGAAAGATGAATCAGCATTCTGTTTTCTGCTATAGTTATCTCTTTGGTTTGCATTTTTTTGAGCTGAAATATCATTCTTTGATTCCTTTACACATGCAAACCTTTCCAAATTTCTGATTGTTCCTGCTGTATTTGTTTGCATATTTTCTAATTCTTCTGTGCCTTTTATGAGAAGTCAGAAGTCATTGTAGCAATTAAGATGTGGGTGTATGAATTTTTAATCTAGACTGCAGACTATTTCTCTGACATAAAAATGTCTCAGTTTAAAACTTATTCAACTAAAAAATGGTGTAAGTGTGATAATGTGCTAATTCTTAGAAAACAATTCAGCATGCCAATACCTTATGCAATTTCAGTAAAGAAATTTTAAGTGTCTTTATTTAATTGAACTAAAGGTTGATGCTTTCCCCACAAATAGGGAATTAATATTAGTTCAGGGGAAGTCATGCAAGTCTCATATGGTAGCTCAATTTATTATAAAATTTAAGAAATAGCCATGCTACAATGGGTAGGGTACAATTATATTTGAATTCAAGAAATAACAAGTAAAGTCTTTCTCTAAAACAAAAAATTACAAACAAGTGATGACAATTAGCACTCAAGAAAACCTAGAAGATGAGGGCAGAAATGAAGGAAAAGGTC
>VYZP01072019.1:1338-15379 GCA_013400635.1 Hypocryptadius cinnamomeus
TTTCCTACACAGGATGTAGACCCTCAAGAAATTATTTTAAATATTTTAAACAAATAAAAGCAAATAATGTAAATTATTGGAGTAAATGCATAATAATCCTATTTTCAAAAAAATTCTTGTGTAGAACCCATGTGATATATAAAATTTGCTAGCATATACATGAGTAATTCTTAAATAATCATTACAGATATAACATTAAATATTATATATGCATTATATTCATTACATATAATCGTCTGAAGCATTCCTAGCATTGCATAAGTAATTATTTGAGGCAAGACTTCAGCTGAAATGAGCTTGTTGTCACCATCAGAGCAACAGATGGGATTTGGCAAGGCTCAGTCTGCTCCTAGTTCTGCCAGTGCTTCACAGGTTGATTTAATCAGTGAATCACCTCACTTCCCCATCCATAAACAGGAAATGCCTCACAGCTCCCTCTGTAAGGCATTTTGAAACCCAATGATTATGCAAGTAAATATTTCACATATCAATCTTGTGGTTAATTGAATGTTTAAACTCTAAGGGTAACTGAATTGGTGTAAGCAGCTGTTTATTGAATGTAACTGAATCAGAATTAAGCACCTACCTCAGATACACTTTTAAACAACTTTTAGAGAGGTAAATTACTTTGAGGCTGAATTTTTGGGGCGAGAAAGTCGAATGTGTTGCTAACAGGAATTACTATAAACTGCCTGTTTTCCTCAAAATCAGCAGAAATTATAAGAGAAATTAAGATGTTGAAATGGGCGCATTAGTAGTAACAAGAGACTTCAATTTAGAAACTGATTGGATGGAGGGAAAAAATAGACATCAAAAGAAACTGTTTGTAGATTGAGTTGTTCCGAAGAAGGAATCCTGGATGAAGGTGGAGCATGGAAAAAGGGCACCTGTGCCACGGTCACACACAGCTCAATCCCACTGGATAACTCCAGCCACACTGGCTGCGAGCAAAGGGCCTGATCACGGGCAGCAATTAAATCTTGCAATTAAAAGGTGCTGTTTTACTCGTCATTAGGAGATTTAATGCAAGAAATAGTGCACTTCACTGGCTCAAGACTCAACAAGTCTTCTGGAAATCAGCACAGATTTCCTTATTCCCAGAGATCAGGCCATCAGCAAGGCTGTCCTTGCTTTTGTCACTCCCAATCATCAGTGGAACACAAGAAATCACTATTATCCTCTCCACACACATTATTTACTCTTCTGCATTGTTTATTCTGCATTGCCAGCACCTCCTTTCCAGATTCCCCTCACCAAAATACAAAATTACAAGGTTTAATAAACCTCCAGGAACAATTAAGAAGCTTAGTTAGGAAGCCTCATGTGTTACAGGAATACATCAGCTGCAATGTTATCACACCAGTTGGATCTTACTCTGCCTTTCCACAGGGACTGATGTTTCCCATTATGATCTTGTGTTTTGGAAATTAATAACATTAACATGGAAAAATAAATATACTTAGTTAATAGCCTATTAGGTGATTAATTTACTGATAGCTCAGTTGTATTGAAAATTGCTTACATTTGTATAATAGCAGATTATGGTCTCAAGCCTTAAATTTCCAACAGGCTGCTCTTTCACAATACAAAAAAAATTTAAAAATTTGAAAATGGTGGGTGGGGAAGATAGAAAAATATGTACACCATCCATTGGCATGGAAATGTTACAACAGAAAAGGGCCTGGCTTGCTACCTCAACAGTACCATGTGATCAGGAAAAGAGAAGCTTTGGGAAGTAGAAGATCACTTTGAAAATATATTCTCACATATTCTTCTTTTGCTAAACTGGGTCTACCCCTGGAAAGTATTTCTTCTGAAATTAACTAAAGCATCAGTCCTTTCTAATTGCAGATTTTGATATTCTTTTTTCTATGTTTCAGCTTCATAATCTTCTACAACTCTTAAAGGAAGAGGTTATATGTTATCATGCAATCAAAGCCAGAATGTTTTTATATTTCCATCTGCTTCTACTACACTCTCATTTTATAGACAATCATTTTCATTGCATCTTCTTTCTTCAATTTTATTGTCTATTTACTTCTCCAAAACAAATTTAATAAAAAAAACCACTTAATATTCCACAAAATTCTTATTTAAGAAAAGTGTTTGAAGCACCAAAGAACCCTGCTTGGGAACCCACATAAAGGATGGGCAAGCATTTAAGTCACTGAAACTGCAGCTGGGGATATGCAGTGGCAACCCCAGCTTCCTTTATTAAAGGAATTTTAGCAGCACAATCCTTATTTTTTCATGCTAACAATCTGAACTGCCACATTTTAATACAAATTATGTACACAAATAAGGAAGGCATAACAAGGGAAGCAAGGTATTCAGTAAAGTGAGTGCACCAGCGATTTAGTAGAGACACAAGGTTGAGATTCTTTAAGAAGAAATAAAGAGTCAAAGTCTTTGAGGCATAAAGATGTTCTAAAGGAAGGAGAGAAGGAAAACGTTACAAAGGTTATTTCTATGCCATATATAAAATTGACCAAAAAACTTGGACTAAGAAAGACCAGGCAGAAAGGGATTTAAGACAGAACATAAATTTTTTTCCAGAAAGACCATAAAAATTTAAGCTAAAAAAATAAAAATCAAATGGCTTGCGATGAAAACAAGCAGTAAACATTATGAATTTTTAAAATGTGTTTGAAGGATGAGAATCCTGCCTGAGAACAGAGAGAGGAGAATGGCTAATTAAAGCTACCAAGCAAATGCAATGCCTGGGCTGTTTCCTCACGCTGGTCTCAGACACCCCACGTTCCTGTATCCAGTACAGCAGGCAGGTTGCTTGGCTTCACTCAAAATGTTCTTTATTCTGGTAACACAGAGCACATTTCTATCAGAGCTGGGTGTTTGCACCCTGCAAATCAGCTGCAAAGCCCCATCCAGTTATGCTGCACACATCGCACTGCTCCCTAGAAGCTCTGCTGCACAAGCAGCAGCTTTCCATGAGCTGCTGAAGTTTTATTTTCTGTTTGTTGCCAAACACCAATCTTCTAGTTTAAAAAAAAAAAATTCCCACTGAATTTTTCTGTGAACTGATTATTTTGTACTGAGTGCAGATGGAAATATCCAGTGTGGTTAACTTTGCAGAAATATTTTCCAACACAGTGGGCAATTTTTCATTCACAGATAATTTTTGAAAAATCCATAAAAATTACAGAAATTTGCCATTTTTTCCTCTAAGGATAATCTTGATTATCTTTTACTAGTTTGAGGGTGAAAAAAGTAGGAAAAAAAATCTAAAATCCCAGCTCCACTGTTTCTTTATTTTTCTACGGGAAGAAAATCTACTGTATACCACGCCACAAAATTCAGTTGGCATGAATATCGTAAATATACTTGTCATATTCCTGTAAATTCATAATTTTAATGTCCAAAGTATGTGAATTTTGGAGACTGAGTACTTGGGCTTCTGAAGTCAATTGAGAAAATCATCAAAGAATTCAATTAGGAAAAAAAGAATTGTAATTGTTGCTTCTGGCATTCACTCTGGATTTAGTTCCCTGAATTCACTAGACCACAAAAGACTATCTAAAATTGTTGAAGTTTGATCATAATAAAAAAAAACAATCTTTCTTTTCTGTTTCCATTAAGCAATCTCAATTTTGCAGGATGTAACACTGAAGTTTGCACATTACATTCCTGGAAGCTCAATTTTGTATTCGCTAGTGGGGAAAAAAAGAGAAGCAAAGTAGTTTTCACTTGGAAAAGAAATAACCAAATGACAGTTCCATGTACAAATGTATGCTACAAAATGTAATTTTTGGGTGGCTTGACTACAGGATGAAGGGAGGTCAAAGATGCTATTAAAGAAAAAGAGGATCTGTCTCTAGGCCATTTAAATAATAACGTGCAATTGCTTCTCGTGGTGTATTTCCTAATGTCTCATTCATAAGAGTTTGAAGTAATGAGATTTTCGCAGTTATCTTTTGAAGAATATTCCATAATCCAGTGACTGAATCCAGACTTGAGTCAAGGTCCTGAAAGAGTTCTACACCCCCTGAAATAAGAGAGAACTGGGAAATAAATGCAAGACTTTACAGGATTAGCCCTTGGTAACTCATTCCCAGCTAAAAGAGGAAATTCCAAAACAGTAACATAAGGGGAGAATGCACAGCAAATTAATTAATTAATGTTAATTTATCTTTCTCTCTGTAGTGTAGGTATGCCATGAAAGCAAATCATTAAGTACCACTTACAAAGGAAGCAGATTTTGGTTGGCTGGGTAAGAGTTATGCAAGATCAGAGAAAAAAAGGCAAAGAAAAGTTCAGGCTTCAACTCATCCATGCTTTGTGAGTGTTTGGAAAAGCTAAAGCGGGAAATGGTGGACTGAGCAGCCTGAGGACAGCAGAATTTTGGATATGTGCTGGAAGTCCAGCACACCAGTAAGAACTCCAAGCTGTCTCCTGGCTTGATCCATGGCTGGGCTCTGAGGCTTTAAACCAAGCTAAATTCAAGAGGAAATGAAATCTCTCAGAAGCCTTGCAGGGCAGATAACTGGAAGGGTTTTTTTTGTGAAAAAAGTGGGAGGAAATCTAATACATTTGCAATTTATGCATGTTACTGGAGTATTCAAATGTGACCTAAAAATTTTTATCTGACCCAGAGGAACATTGGCTTCATAACTATTGATGCCTGTAGTTAAGCATAGTTAGGATTTTCTATTCAGCATCCAGTTTTTCCTCGCACCTAAATCTCTCTCAGAGTAACAATGGAAAATTTCCAAAGGAGATGTTTCGTTTTAGACCTTGGTTGATTTTTTTTTTAATCTTGAGAAAAGCATCTGAGCTGTTTTATTGGAAAGAAGTCTGGTGAAACCATGCTTTTTGCATGTAAACATTTGGGGCAGCCTTATCTAAAACTTTCCTGCTTGGAAGCAGAAACTGAATTTTTAGCAGAGGGACAAATCTCACAGAAGGAAAATCCTGTTGCCATATCATTAAACTATTCAAATCTGGCCACGTTTTCAGGCTCTGAAAATATTTGCTCAGTTAGGAACCCACTAGAATTTCATAGCTAATTTCTCAGCTCACTGCCCTGTACCCTCACAGCTCCCTCAGTCTGAGTGGACGTTGCCTGCAGAGCCTCTTGCCCGCGCTCGAGCAATCCCAGCGCTGCCGGCTCTCAGTGTGTTCTTCCATGCAGCTGCTCCTTGGAGAAGACAAATTCTCCTGTCAATGACCCTTCACAGTTGGATGGAAAGCAGTCAGTTCACCTTTTCTGTACAATTACTGCTTCCACCCTGTCCAAGGGGAAAGGGGTCAAAGCCATTCTGGGTTGGGATGCAGAGTGGAATTGTATATAAATGTGTTTTAAATATATATATATTGTATTAGGGACAGCTGAATGGAGTGACACGACTCCTATGTTGTCAGAAGGCAAATGTCAAGTTTATTATATATCACATTCTTTTATAGACTGTTCTGAGGAAAGCTGGACCTGATTGGTCCTCAATCAACACCCCCCATATCATTGGCTAATTAGGAACAACACCCTTCTTGTAAACATCTTACAAGTTCAAAACACCAGCTGCAAAGATTAAGGATTATTTTAATGCTTTCTCTGAGTTTTCTCAAAAATCCCCAGAGCAATGCCTGGGAAAGTCTATCTGACTTTCTCTCTGACCAGACTGTCAGCAACCACATATATATGCAAATATTTTTTTATATATATACATTTAACATATACTATACACACATATATATAAATACTTTTGAGAGCTCCATTACAAGACACTATGCCAAAAAAAAAATTATTAGGGTTGCAAAAATTGATTTCTCCAAAAATAAAAATGTCAAAATGAGAACTTGACTTGGACATTTCTTTAACTGCCATAGACCTAGGCCTCCTGATACAACTTCTATGTACATGACTGTATTAATATTTAAAGGAGTTCCACCTCGTTCAGAAGATAAGGTCGTGAATTCAAGCATAGACACACGGGGTTAGGTTTGCAAACAAGCGAACATTCACCTCTGTAACTGAGGCCAGGAGAAAATGCAGTTTGAACAGATAGCATGCTACTGAAGACACATTACTTTGCAAAAACTAAATGTGAGTAATTTCAAACTGGATTTACATCATCAACACTCTCTTTTAATCCATGTTCTAGGTCATATTCACACAGGGGCCGACACTTGCAGGGGTGTCATGCTAATTAATTTAGCTACAACGCTGAAAGCATGATGCAAAACCACTAGAAGGCTATTTATTTGATTTGTTAGTGCGAGGCTTCAGTAACACTCAGTAAATAACCAAAGAAAAAGGACTAAAATAAATACTGACCAAGTACTTATTCAGTAGGTACTCTGTATGCTGAGCAAAGCAAAGCTTATCTGGAACTAGGAAAGGGGTGATTTAAACTTTCATGGGTGACTTTGATCCTGGGATTTCTAAGTGCTTGACTTGCTTGACATTGTACTCTGAGCTTTTTTTTTTTCCCCTTAATATTAGTATTGGTTTGGCAAGGTCAGTTTTATGTAAATTGGACTAATTTAATGATACTGGGTGGAATTCAGACTGGAATGTAGAAAGCCCCCTACAACACAGATGAAATTTAAAGGGTTCCTTGTTGTAATTAAAGGTGTGCTAAATTGATATAGAAGAAAATCTGTCTGGAGGGAGCATAATGACCGCCCTTGTAATGAGTCACTCCAGGCAGAGAAATGTTCAGACCCATAATGTCAAAGTCACCTGCCCACATAGGCAAAAGAGTAAGAAAGGCAACCATATATGCATTTGACATTTCCATTTCCTTGGTGATTTCTGTTCTATCAGCAAACACTGCTCCAAGTATCATCATCACTCAGAAATAATCGGAACCGTTCCTAAAACTTCTAGAAACAAAGTCCAAAATTCAGAATCTGTATTCCAGCATGAAAAATCTTTGCAAAAGGTGTGGGGTTCCCTTGGTGGGTAACATTTGCCTGAGCATCTCCTACCATATACAAAGGAAGACTGTAGAATATGTCCAGCTGAAGCATACACAGCAGCTGCCATTCAAAGCAGAGTCCAAATGGATTTTGTCATCTTGCTCAGATAGAAATCTGAGTATTGAATTTTTTGAAGAGAAAATTCCAGGTCTCCCTATATCCTGTTTTTGGTGCCCAAATCATCCTTCTGGAGCTGCCTGGGGCATCAGTTTGTTCATGATAATACAGACTAATGATAGGTGAAATTTCCATGTTCTACTGGGTGCCAACAGGAGGAGAAGGGAACTCCTGTGTTTGTAGGAGCAGGCACCTGCCCCTTTTCAGATTCTCCAACAGACCCCTGAGTGCACCTCTCAGACACCTCCCTGAAGTGGTTTGTGTTTGACACCAGCTCCCAGGACTTCTCTGATATGGGTCTCTAAATCATATCCCCTTGGCTGGCAATTGCTGCTGCAGCCTGCCAGACCTCCCTCCAGCTGAGTTTTTTCTTGTGGAAGACAAGAAGCACTACTAAAAGGCTGTGATGCAGAAAACAAATTCTTCAAAACAAAGTGTGATTTATTTTGTCAAAAGGTGTACAGCACTCAGAGAAATGGAGTTAAAATGGCAAAGCCCAAGGCAATACTGTTACTGCTTGGCATCACCATCAGCCTCCAGGGAGATGTGATTTAACCTCGATGTCCCCTGCTCCCTCAGGTACCTTGTCACAGCTGCCCCAGCCTGTGGCTCTCAATCACCTCCAGCAGCCTGTGGCAGCTGCCTGCTCCTCTCCCCACCAGATTACAACACTCCGGCCTTGTTCCACATCAGGGTCTTCTTGCCTCCTCCTGCTTTTTCTCAGCAAGACAGCCCTGCTGTTGCTATTAAAACTCTGCAGCTGCAGCTCATGGATATAAATATGACCACTCTCTTGAAGTACTTCTGAAGTGCTCTTTTTTAGCTCCTTATTTTGCTTTTCTTGCCTGTTTTTTTCCTTCTTCTTTGTTTCCCTATCTCCCTCTTACATATTTCACTTCACATGATGGAACTCGCTCCACAGAACCAGACAGACCCTATAATCATAGAAAATAGTTCCAAGATAGAGGAATGGAAGTACTGAGCAGAAAGAGAAGGACTTGAATTTATACCTGCTCCCAGAAAAGCATCAAAAGCAAATCCCAATAAGTATAAAGCCCGTGAATTCAGCCCAAGGCTATTTCCATCCCTCCTGACCCCATAGCTGGAAGTCGTGAACTTTATTACCCACTCTGAAAATATCTTCTTCTCCCTCTTCCTCCAGGATACAGAATTCCACTCAGAAACTAGATTTAAATGTATACCTTAAGCAAAGACATCAATCTTATCCTTCTTCTGTGGTATTCACCCTACTGCAACTTTCCTCAGGAACCCTATGGAAATGCCATTTTCTCCCCCACAGAAACCTGTAACTGTGTTGTAAGCATTCAACAGCAGCATTCAAGAGTTACTGGTCACGAAATGACATGGCTAAAGATCATGAAAGGAATTACTTTAATGCCTACATCTCGTCTACACTTGGATTTTCAGCATTTAGTGATATTTGCTCTTTGTTAGCCAAGTCTTATCTTACAAAGTAATTTTCACTTTCTCACAACCCAGGGGAGTGGAGTTAACACCGACTAAATGAAATGCCATGGCATTTTTTCCATCTTTCTCAAATGCTGGGGGTGTGAAAGTCCAGAGAACGAGCCATAAACAGCAAAATCACACAGTAGGTGGGAAAAAATGGGGAGGAGGGAGTGACTGGGTGAACCCTCCATGGCTGATTGAACAGGACAGCACATTTGGACAAAATTAAATTTCAGTGTTGAAATTATGTTGCAGCAGTGACGATCAGAAGAAAATATTGATAGCAATAAAACGAAATTCTAAAGAAAGTGGCACTACATCAGAAGACAGCACGTTGACACGATTTATGTTAATTTCTTCAGGTTTCATCCCCATCTGCATTAATGTTGACACCTCATGTAACCAAGCAAATAACTCTCAAAGAGCCAGGGAGGGAAAGTAAATGATTGCAGCTGCCATTAGGCTCCTATATATTGTAGTAAGCAAATGCACCAACTCATTATGACCTTGATCTAACAACCCCAAGAGATGGCTCATCGAGCACTACATTTTTAAACATTATTTCATGGAGAATGTTTATTAAAAAGTTACATTTCTCTAACCAGTTTTCAATTATAAGAAGCAAAAGACAATGGCAGAGAAGAGAGGGAAAATAAAAGCGAGGACACAGAAAGAATTCAGAGGCAAGTGAATCACAAGCAATAAACAAACCTCTCTCTGCAGCCAGGTGTGTTTTCAAAACTATTTAACAGGTCACAGATATCAGGGGACACTTACTTGGGTCACCTTAGCATTATGTTAGCAAGCATCCTCTCCAATCCCATCACTGCAGAACCTGACTCTCTAAGCAGACTCTCAGGCATGAAAATAACTTTAAATGAATTGCACCAGAGTCCTGTTGCCCTGTAATTCAGTCACTCTTGTGAAGCTTCTTGCAGGGGCTCTTTCCACTGGGAAAGAGGATACACTGAGTCATAAACTCTTATTTATTCAGAGTAGTGAAGGCCTGATTTGGGCAATTGAAGTCAATAGAAAAATTCCCCCTTACTTCAATGGACTTTGAATCCTCTGCTAACTTCTCAACAGGTGCTTGCCTTGGCTTTACTTCAGCTGTTGTCCCTTCTCCTTCAGGTGCAGTTGCCATTTGGTCAAATTAACTGCTGTCAGATTCAGGAGATAGATGGGATTTTGGATCTGGCTGTGTAGCTGCCCCTGTTACGTTTTCATTTTATAAACCTGCCGCTCCTGTTTTAATTTGAAAATTCCTTTGTTACACTTAAATTGCTTTCAAAGGCAGCCTGTCCAGGCCAGCAGATGCACTAATGAGGGTTCTTTATATTTAAAATGTGCAAAGGGTAATTTCCTTGTTTCATTTAATTTTAAAAATATTTTATTCTGTTATTTTTTGGTTCACATTTAATTCCAGAAAGAAGGGACAGAAACATAAGATGCTTTGTTGTAATCCTTAATGGATTAGTGGTATTGATCAAAGCTTTGGGTGCTGATGTGAATTTGTCACTTAATCTTATAGGCATGTTTATCTATTTACCAAGAATTCAGAGTGCCAGGCTAGCAGTGCTGTGAGGCCAAGGGCCAGTCCATCTGCTTCCATAGCTGGATACATTTGCTGAGGAAAAGAAATAAATGGTCAAATGATACATCTTTGTGCAGTAGGGTGGGGATTGCTATTTCTTTTGCTAACTCACAATTTCCCTTAACTTTATCTAAACAGGGCAGTTTCATCAAGAATGGAGCAAAGCAAGACAACATTCTGTATTAAATTAGGTAGTAACCTGTGCAGTGCATGTTAATGGGAAGAAAAACTGCAGCGCTGGGATTTCTTTCTTTTTTAATTAGGTACAATCAGTTTGACAAAAGGACATTGAGTGGTCTTGATTTTCATTTCAGAGAGATGTGATCATACTTACAATATACTGTATGGCAATTTTTTAAAATGCCATATTAGAATATTAAATTAACTCTTTAGATATATCATATTGGCAAATTAAACCTGAAGTGACCTTGAAGAAATAAAAGTCTCAGATTATAAAAAGAGATATGTTTGGAGGAGAAAAAAAAGGGGTGGAAGAGGACTCATCCCAGCACTGGTGGGGCTGAGCAGGCTGGGGTGGGGAAATGGGCCAGTGTGGCTGCCAGCTGCACAAAGGCAGAGAGCAGAGAGGACTTACTCTGGTGCCAGGGAAAGAGAATCCGTGCTGAAAATGATGATGGAACAGCAGAAAATCACTGTTTATGCAGCAGGGGTTGAGATGGCCCAACATTTGTAGTCATGGGTCAGAAGAGGTGCAATAAAGGAATTGCAACACTGTGAGAACCAGTGCTGTAATGAAAACCAGTGCTGCAAAGTAACTGAGCTGCCAAATGGGCCAGCCAGGGTGCAAAGCACCACTGGGAACCATGGATCCTTATAATCCCATGAGATGGACAGCCACATTCCATGTGGTGTGTTTTAGCAGACTGCAAGCTGAACCCAGACACAGCACTGCCTTTCTATCCTCCAGATTTCCATGTAATATTTGCCCCTGCAAATTAAAATTCATAGCATTTTGGATAAGGTATTTGCATCTAATAACCCTGATCTCTTTTATCTTTCTTGCTGCCTGGCTCCTGATTCCTAATTCCTACCACCAACTCCAGTCTCAACCTGTACTTTCTGCCAGTCCTGTTCCTTTGCCTGAATTGGATACTGGTACTTATTCACAGCAACTTCCAGCTAAACTGACCTTCTCCTGCTGACTCGGGAGGCTCTAACATTTTTTAGCATTGGCACAGCTTAAATGTGTCAGCTGGGGCCAATTCTGTTTCCATATGCTTGAAATTTTTCTTCTGTTGGTATAATGGTTACTCTGGTTATAAATGGTTACAATGGTTCTGTGGTCATAAAGGTTATACTTTAATCTAAAAGACTTTCTGCTCTTTTCCTACCCAGAACAATTGCACACATTTCAAAAGCTGCAGATGATAACTACAAAAGCCTGGCAGCACTGACTGGAGAGTTTTTCTGAAGTATTGATATGAACCACTCTCATCAGTGACTTTGTAAGAAGAACATTAACCCTGATCTCCAAGAGCCACCTTCAGCTGTATCAAAAGTATCCCACTAAAACAGACCTCCATGTCCTTCAGGACAACCTCAACCCAGCTGTACCCTCTTATCACTTTGGGTTAGTGAAAACATGCTTAGACTGTAAATAAATTTTTTGCATCTCTGTTTGCAAGTTTGCAAATGAGACTTCTGCAATTTATGTTTCTATCAGTGTAGTCTTCCACGTACCAACACCTTAATTTTCTCTATTGAAGATATATTCCCATAAAGCTCCTGCAAGCTGCTATGACACAGCTCAGCAAAGTTTCTTAGTGGCACATAATTCACAACCTTTTCCTCCACCTGCTCCAGGCCGGGCAGAGTCTCAAGCACCGACAGAATCAGAAGATCTATAGAAGGTCTATAAAGGACATTATCCCTGGAAAGAGACACTGGGATTTATAACCTATTCTCTTTGGGCTAATGCTTTAATGCAAGTAAAGGCCTACAGCTATAAATATTCTGCCAACAGTACAATGAGAGTGATATCCACTAGAAATTAAGCATTCTTGTTTGATAAAATCATTGTTCATATTTTTTTACCAGAATAATTCCAAACATCACAGAATCATAGAATGGCCTGATTTGGAAGGGACCTTAAAGATCATCTGGTTCCAATCCTCCTGCTGTGGGCAGGGGCATCTTCCACCCAACCTGGTTGCCCAGAGAACCATCCAACTTGTCCTTGAACATTTTCAGTGATGGAACATCCACAGCTTCTCTGGGCAACCTGTCCAGTGTCTCTCACCACCCTCACAGTAAGGATTTTTCTTTTAATATCTAATCTAAATCTGCTCTCAGTTTGAAGCCATTCCCCCTGTCCCATCACTACATGCACTTGCAGGATGACTCTCTCCATGGCTCTTGTGAGCTTCTTTTTCGTACTGGAAAGATCATGGAGAAAAAAATCACACTCTTGTCCTGTGAATTATCTTTCCCCTGGTTTGAACAGAGGAAAAAGTCACAAAACAAAACCTTCCCTGTATGTTCTGACCTGAAACAACAAAAAAACATCAAATGCCCCTGCAGAATGGAAGCTGGATGCACATGGAATCAGGTGAAAAGACCCTTTGCCTAATGCTCCCACACACCTTGCACTTGATGTTTTACCATTTTTTTCCCCATCTGGAGGAGACTCAGGTCTGGCAGCCTACAGAGCTGTCCCATTTCTGCATAAGCAGCAGAGGTTGTCTATAAGAAATGTAAGCCATTAAAAAAAGATGCTGAGGAAACTTTAGAAATGGAGCTGTTGTCAGCAGAGATTAAATTGTATACCAACAGCACGACATTTATGCACTGCTACTTAAACTGTGACAAATGGTTGCAAACATGATAGTTTCAAGATCTTTAATCTAAATGAATGGTGCTTTTAGCCTACCTCTGACTGGAATTCATTTTGGAAATAAAGAAGCATTTCCTACTCATCTGTGTACAGAACTACACCAGCAAGGACTGAAAGGGCAGGAGTTGCAGTTCACGACAGAACTGTGGAGCACTGGAAGGATTGGAACAGGCTGTCTCTATGTATTTATTCCCTTCTGAGTCCCAAGCAATGTCTGCAATGTAAATTAAGATTTTACCTACCTGTTGACCTTAGAGAAATTGTTTTCAAGGAGTTTTTCTCCTCTTTCATTTTTCTTGTTACAACAACACGCATAATGCAAGCTCACATAAGGCAGCAAAGATCACATTAAAATGTAATTTTTTAAATTGCAAATATCTCAAATAGCATTTTGTTCAAAAATAATTTCCATCATTATCAGTTTAAATGCAATATTAACTACTGGAGAAAACTGATGGCATAGGGAGTTTATCCTACTTGCACTGAGTTTATTCCTCAGACACTCAGCTGAAGGAATTAAACACACGATTCTTACAAACAAGTATTTACAAAGTGATTATTTTAGTGTTTATAGTCTTGTAACACAATATTTATAAAATAACATAATTTCAAACATTCCAAGGTGTTTTTCAGTTGATAGCACAAGAAAAAAAATAACTCTTTTATCCTTCCCCCACTACCTACCCCATCCCCATCCCTGTTCTCAATCAGAGACTTGACTGTACCCCTTAGAGATTTTGGAATTAAGAAAAAAAAAAGAAATGGTAGGAAAAATGAAACAGGAAGAGATATTAGGTGAAAAACATTTCTTCAAAAGGAAACAACTCATCACAATTACAAAAAATGTGAATTTGGCATACAACCAGGTGACCAGATTCTGATGCTTGCAGGACATTTTCTGCCCCCTTGCACAACTGCAACATTTGCAGTTGCAGGGTGCAAGGACCTGAGGTGGTGAACTGGGCAACACTAAGAAAAACATCCCTTCAAGTTACCCCTTGAAACCCTGAAGTTTCCGCCAGCTTCTTTTACAGCTCTATATCTAAAAAAAAAAAAAAAAAAAAAAAAAA
>VYZP01072019.1:15413-28849 GCA_013400635.1 Hypocryptadius cinnamomeus
AAAAAAAGAAAGAAAAAAAAAAGACAACAAAAACAATCTTCCCCGTTCAGTTTTTTCAGGGAAAATAAAACCTTTGCTCAGAAGAAATCCTTCTGATGAAACACTTAACTCGGAGCAAGGTTGAGGTGCAGCTGGGGCTGCTGTGAAGAGCAGGAGCGCAGTGCCATCTCGTGGTGCCCGCGCTGGGAGCGCCGCAGCCCGCCCGGCGCCGGGGATGAAGCGCATCCCGACCATCATCATCCTCTGCGCACAAACAGCGGGAAAAGCAAGTCCCGGCAGCTTGGGAAGGTATAAAAAATTCCCGAAGGACATGCATCTGAGCAAGTAAGATAGAAGACCTTTAAAAACCATCTAATGAGGAGATGAGGGTGATTTTTCGCTGCGCTGCCTCGAGGCTGCCGCTGTACTGGGAGGTTTGCAGCCCGCTGCAGAAACCAGGGGCGGCACGGCGGCAGCTTGGGCAGGGAGAGCTGGCCTGGCCGCCGGTGTAGCAGCGACATCTGCCACCAAAAAATCCCTTAGAAGAGCAGAGCACGTGTTTGGGGCAGATGGATGACCCTGGGCTCCTGCGGGCACAGGAATGCCCGGTGAGTGACCCGCACGCAGGCTGAGCTCCGCAGCACAGCCCGCAGCCCCTGAGGGAAATCGCCTGGCTAGAACTGAGTATCACCCCCTCATTTTTTTATATCAGTGTCTGTTATTTCAATGTATTAGAGCTGAGATATTCAAAGCTGCCTGAGGGTTTGGAGAATTAGATTCAAAATGTACTAGGCAATTCTGAATATTCCTAAGAGAGTGATTTTACAATGCTATGAGTCTGATCCTTCAATCCCTCCTTGTGTAAGGAGCACTTACTTAGAGAAATAGTTTAAGTGGTATTGTCTTAGAGCCAAATTTTGACATTTAGCTGCTGGCCATGCCGGTAGCACATTTTTTTCATGTTCTCCGATCTACAAGTAAACTCAGAGTGAGCAAAATCTGCCATCTTGCCTTTGGGCAAGGTGCACTCCTGGACATGCACCAAGATAAGGGAGCCCGTAATTCATAGCTGATGTAATGATGAGAGAAAAATTCAGCACATGGAAGTGGAAAATAAGTTCCTTACATGCTGTGTTAGAAGTGGGGAAGCCTTTAATTATTTTGCAGAAAAATATATCTTTATTTGCTTGCCTGCTATTGTGTTGTGTATTTCTGGTGAGCTTAAATCCAGCAAAGGCCAGGAATGGGAGAATGGGGCCACATATTGTACCAGGATGGATCCACCCTTAATGAAAAGATGCAGCAGAGAAATGGTGCTGCAAGGCCAAAACCAGAGCCTTGCTGAAGATATAGAAGCCAGCTGGGAGCATTTTCAAGGCCCCAGGACAGGCAAAGGCTGTGTGGATAGAAGTCAAACTGGTGACTGATGTCAGTCAGATCGATGGAGCGAAGGCAGAACAAGCTTAGCTGCAGCTTTAAAGGGATGTCAGGGACAAACAGGGCCTATGGAAAGTGTACAGTTCAGGGAGGGGTGAGATGAGCTAGGCTTTTTGCATGGATTTTCAGGGGAAAATACATATGCAAGCAGCTTGCCTGTGTGTCTGTGTCTGGCAGTCCACTCAGTGGTTTTTAAATCTTTGAGCTAGTTTAACCAAACCCAGCAGAGACTCAAAAGCTCTGTATCCCTGACACAGTTTATCAGTACAAACACTTAGACAGACATAATAAACTTCACACCCCTGTCAAGAAAAAACTGCAGCATGAATCAGAGCTCAGTCATAACCCAACTCCAAAACAGGCATGAAATCACAAGAATCCAGAATCCAGGACTTCTGCATTTTGTAGGACTAATGCTTTCTCTAACACATTTCTTTCCATCACTACATTTAGTGGCTGTTTTCCCTTCCCAAAGCATTTAAATTATTACATCTCAGGTGGCAAAAAGGAGATGGGGTGGAATGCTGATTTGATTTAAAAACAGGATGAGCAGTGGGATTTCATTTGGAAAGGAGCACAGAGATAGACCCATTTTTTTCAGAGAAACAGCCAGGAGAAAATGAAAAACAGGTCATAGCTCACCCTGAAAACATTATGCCTGAGAAAAAATCTGACCCAAGTAAAGGGTGGAAGTAAATATTCTCCATTCATGTCTAAAATAGCACTTCCAGGCAATTTACTCTCTACCCACTGCATCAGAATGGATATTCACACCCCACAAAGTAACCTTGACCAAGGTGTAAAAAATGCTGTGCGTAAGAAGCTGGCCTGAGTTTCTAAAATGCCCTGTGTCTGATTTGATCCAGGGAAGGGTTATGGACTGAGGACAAGCTGAGGTTTTTCCATTTCACTCCCAGCTGGTAATTGCACTCATCATTCTTACTGTATGTAGGAGACCATGGCATACTGTGTGAGGAAATATTTTGTTATGCAGGATAGAGATGAAGAACATGGACAATACCAGCAAAAGCCTGGCAGGGACTTCAGCATCACAAAACTCTAATAACTATGGAGAGCTCAGATCTGTGTTACCCTTTATTGAATTCACTAAAGCTTGGAGGGTCAGAGGTTTGGTTACCCATGTCTACTGCAGATTCAGTTCTCTAACACAGTCACTGGATTTCAGTATCTCTTTTCTTCTGTCCATATTTTTTAAAGTCTTCTCTTTAGTGTTTGATGTTTCTCAAGATACCCATAGATGAGCATCAGAGGATTTTTGTGCGATACATTTGGCAAACTCCAAAATGTTGAGTTAGAAAAGTACACTGCAGCAATAAAAAGAAAGTCATAGAATTATAGGGTGGTTTGGGTTGGAAAATACCTTAAAGCTCATTCTATTCCACTCCCTGCCACAGACAGGGACACTTTCCACTATCCCAAGCCCCATCCAACCTGGCCTTGAATGATTCCAGGGATGGGGCAGCCACAGCTTCTCTGGGCAGCCAGTACCAGGGCCTCCCCACCCTCACAGGGAAGAATTTCTTCCTAATTGCTTCCTATTAATCCCTTCAAAGTCTTTGATGAAAACCCAAGATTTGTACATTTTCTTCAATGAACTTTAATGTTTCAAATATACTATTCAAATTACTTTTCAAAAATTATTTAAACATATTTGGACCAGTAACTTGCCACGTATTATCAACTGATACATATGTAACAGCATGTCATTTTATTATAAACATTTCCAGGTCTTGCAGAAAGCAAAATATGAACTCAAATAAGTATGGTTTCAGTCCTGCTAATCAAAACCTACCCCAGTTAGTGGCACATAGCACCAGGACATCTGGTGACTTGCAATAATCTTATTCTGGTTTATGAACAAGAAAGTAACCCTGATTCATTACAGGCTGGGAAAGTGATTGGACACAGCCATCTCCCATGAGGGCAGAATTTAAATAAATATCCTACACCCCAATATTATACCCAGTTTCATTACATTTTAGCACTTGCAGCTTTTTATTTGTGACTGGGCATTTGCTCCCCTGTCATCACCCAGCTCTTGTCTCATGAGCAGGTCCTGCCTTTCAGCTGCACCTCACCCGTGTGTGGTGGAGAGATCTGTGCTGTCATTTGTGCTCCTTTGAAACTGTGAATGTTGTCAACGCTGCATCTGACTGTTGTGGCAGTACCCAAAGGTCCAGTCTGGTCACCATTACACTAAGTATAGTCCTTGCCTCTGAGGAGCTGTTTCACAGTGAATAATTTAGCTGACAAACTTAGTCTGCTTGAGAAATACCCATGAGCAGATTTCAATTTCTTCAGCAACAATCATTAGTCAAAGTATGCTGAAATAAAGATGGGGTGAAAGAGGTTGAGGGAAAGAAAGATGAGGAAAAAAACAAAGGGGATCATACCTGTATTTCTGGATATCACAGCATGACTTCAGGCTCCTAGTTTCTATTCCTCATGCCCAATGAGTGAAATTAATTCGGGCAGAAGAGGGAGAAAAAAGCCTCTCTATTCTATAAAACTAGCCTAGATTAGAACTAAAGCAGTAATATAAAATTCACTGCCTTCCTTTCCAAGTACAATATTGTCTTTTTTAATCATGTATCTTCTGTGATACAGAGACACCAGAATGCCTATAAGGAGAGAGGGAATATCCTCCTTACTCCCCAGCCCAGGTACAGAATTGTGCAGCAGAAATCCCCCATTCCATGCATCCAGGGGTATGATACAAATCACACAGGGCCAGCCACAAGCTGGGAACAGCTTGCACTGGACATGTGCTCCCCACAGCAAAGTGCTCCTGTGTTCTGCCTGAGGGTGGCCACACTCCTCTGCTGGGACAGAGTGCACCACCCCTGAGTGCTCTTCATGCAGAGAGTCCCAGCTGAGAGATTTAGGGGGACTGGAAGAGGGAGAAATTATCCCTGACAGCAGATGTTAGTCCTGGACTGGATCAGACTACAGGAAGAAACAGAGTAGGACCAACAGGGTACTGCAGTACCTACCATGAGCTGCTGCACTTCCTGAGTTAACATAATGTTTTCCAAACACATGGGATGTGTCACACTGTATCCAGGACTAACATATCTAAAGTAAAATTCCCGCTTCCTCCACAAAACACAAGCAGAACTAAAATAAGAGGCTAATTCTGGGCTCATTTCATGCCTGCCAGAGTGATTATAACCAACTGCAACCAACCTACTGCAGAATTACACCGATATACTTACACAACAATATTGCACCAAACATAAAAATGCTTAATATCTCATCTATCCTTTATCAGGTGACTTAACTGCTGCTGGTTTATGGCCTTGAGGTATATGAATTTTTTTCCCAAGACTAATATCTGACTTGCAATCTCGATTTCTCTAAGAAAGGAAAAGAAACAAAATTGTATTTTGCAGTTAACTAGTAATTCATCTTTTTTTCCCAAGTAAAATAAAGCATTTCTTTGATTAGAAATGAGCATGTAGCACTTATGATGTTGTATAAGTGACTGAGAACTGGATCCCTGACATAATAATTAGATGCCATTTTTAAGACTGAACACTGAAATACAGTATCCACCTTCCCTTTAGTCCTTCAGCACAGCATAGCAATTTTGAATTTTTTTTTAAAAACTCTCTCTACTCCCTTCCTTCTCTTCAGCAAGTTTGGCAGTCTGATTACTGCCACAGAAAGCAGCATGTGTGAGCTCTGTGCCGTATTAGCAGAAATTTTTGACAAGCTCTTTATTTTATTTTTCTGAACGTGGGAGAGGGACGTTTGTGACAGTCCTTATACATGGGAGGTTAATAGAGAACACCAGACACAGTGATCAGTCAGAACTAACCACATTTGCCAGTTCATATTGTAAATGTCCCTTTTGGAGAGATGCTGTTTGGGGTACCTAATTGCTCAGGATTTTCTAGAAGAAGATGATCAGCCCAAGTACCTCCCAGGCAGGCAGCAGCAAGCCCACTAAGGACACACAACTCTGTGTGGAGCTGCTTCAAAGACAGCAGAGATAACTAGACAGATCTGCCTTGGAGGCAGGTTATCAACAAAGGGCTGTCTCCCAGACAAGTACCTGTTCTTGTCTGCCTGGAAAGTGAGTTATGAGCCTTTGTACAGCACCTTTCAGGCAAGCAACTTATTCAGGTCTGCCTGGAAGGCAGGTCAGCATGCAGATATGCACCTAACAGGCACAGAACTGTGCAAGTCTGCCTCTCCACACCTTCCAAGATCCCAAGACAAGTCAAGAATTTCATTTTAATGATCTCAGCAGAAAGCCATTATTTCCTGTATGAAATAATTTTCAATATAGTTGATGGATATGTCAAACTGAAGTTTCTTTAACCACACTTTCTTAATACCAGACACAAGAACAAAATTCCTTTTTACAAGGTTCTGGTAATATTCTTGATATAAAAGGAAGTGTTGTTTTATAAGATTTGGCAGTGGGTTACTACAGAGAGCAAAGTGTCCAAAAGACCCAGCAAGTACAGCTGGAAAAATGAGAACTGACAATAGACACACCAAAAAATTTTATGTAGTCTACCCATACAAACACATCTCCCTGTAATTAACATCAATGAATGCAGTGGAGGTTTAGATAGAATAAACAAAAGCAATAAATGAACTTAAATATCATTCATTTCAAAAGGATTAAAATTCTTTAAAATCTCCATTCAGGAAGGGCTTTAGTAAAGCCATAAGTTTAATCACTTAACTAGAGAGCTTTATAACAGAGATGCAGGGCTCACTTTGCACATACAGAGGTGTGGTGCCATGTATTTGTGAGTCCAGGCAGCTCTCCTTCAGGCACACTCAATTCAGGACCTCGAGTTTCCTTGTCTCCTATACGATCTGCATTTTCACTGTGCCCATGAAAGCTGAGATCACACACAAGCCAAGTTCTGGGACAGTGTTTGAAGCACCTTGGCCGTGTGTGCTGGCCCAGAGTGAAGCAGGAGCCTTGGGCAGAGAGTGGTGGGGGACAGTCTGCAGTGAGCAAGGACAGCCTGTGACAGGAGTGAGTGTTTCCAGCAAGGAAAGGCTCTGTGTCTCTGGGAAAGATCCAGCAGCAGCACTGGGAGGGAAGAGCACTGGTTTGGACAGTGGGCAATGGTCCATTCCAGCCAAGGGGACCCCACAAGGCAGCTTGGAAACTCTGTTTTAAACTCAAGAGAAGCACAAAAGAAGAGTTCTACAAGACTCCAAACTGTGTTGCAAGGCCAAGAGCAAACTGGGCAAATTTCAGGGAGGCAGCAGGGCATGTGCAGAAAACACAAGGCAAACAGTTTAGTTTCTCTTGTTGAAACTAAAACAAAGAGCTTGGTCTAATTCAAAGCACCAATAAGCCACTTCTTACCTGCACAATCTTTAAAGACGCAGGATGAGAGACCCTGCAGTTGTGTTTTGCAGGATCACCTGGTCTGCCAACTGTCAGCAGGAATCTTAATGAGCATTATTTATCTTTCCCAAGTGATGTCCCCATAGGCACCCCAAGAAAGGTCAAATAATCTTTGTAGTGGGTTTTCTGTGTCTGAGCTTGATCTTTTTACACATATTTATCTCTAACATGTGTAAAAGACTTACCATACAACAGGATCAAGATGAAGATTCTAAAGGTATAAAACCACCAAAAAAATTATTATACTTACAGTACACATGAAATTATTATGGTCTGCACAGATCCCTAATCTAACTAGCTTAGTCAGACTTATTTTACATGATGCTATCTACTCTGATAGAGCTAGAAATTCATTCCAAAAGAATGATACTGGCATCGTTCCATGTTTGTTTGGCATAACAGGATATTCTTCTAAGCTTTCAGACTGTAAAATCTTTGTTTGCTATAATTCACCTATTATTTATTAACTTGTATTAGTTCAGCTCCAAAGAACAACTGAATACATCTTCACCAACAGCTGTGGATTTAGGCTTCCAAAACACTCTTTTCAATTACAGTGTTTTAGAGTCAATTCTGTTTTAAGCAGATAATTTCTTTGGGTTTATTTT
The DNA here is from genome assembly GCA_013400635.1 of Hypocryptadius cinnamomeus. NCBI lineage: Eukaryota > Metazoa > Chordata > Aves > Passeriformes > Zosteropidae > Hypocryptadius > Hypocryptadius cinnamomeus. The sequence goes on from VYZP01072019.1 coordinate 22,842, forward strand.
TTTCAACTTGTGAAATTATCACATTAAAACTTTCAATTAGTGATTGATTAAAGGAACTTTTTAGAAAACTTTCCACATCCCTGTCTGAAGATAAAAGTATCTACTCCCCCTGCCTCAGATGTGAGTAAAAGGTCAGGGATGGGACAATTTTATTATAAAATGTCATGGCTTGACACACATGGCCCTGAAAAGTTGGCTGTCTTCCTTACAACACACATCTGAAACTGAAACAGCTTTATGTTTTTATACACATGCATATATTCCACTTCAACTTGTCTGGCAAAAATTGAGAACATGAAAGAATTTACCTTCATGCAGCCTCTAATATCAATAAGGTATTTCCAATGGCAGCTTAAAGCTTATTCTTGTTCTGATGATGCCACCAGCTACACTGGTGCAGGGACAGATGAACTCAACTGGTGGCAGTGGAGTCAGTTCTGGCCTGAACCTGAGTGACTGAAATTGAATCTGTCCTTTAATCTAATTTGAGCTAAGAAATCATGATCAGAGATGTCTTTGCTAACAGAAATGCTCACGTGGAATTGAAGCACTAAGGAGAACAAAGTGAAGCATCTAAAGAATGTCAGATTTTGAGTTTCTTCATAGGAGGAGACTAGAAGCTGAGAAGAGGGATAGAAACCATACAAACAACTTCAGTTGCAGTGATATTGCAGAAGCTGTGGTAATTATACAATCAATTATATTTCTTTCATGGGCTTTGGGATATCTTTGGATTAGTCAGCTCTAAGCACTTTAAAGCTATTGTTGGAAATACATTCTTTAAAGTACCTACAAAATCTTGTGCAGAATAGTGCTATTCATAAAAGGGTACTGTAAAAGTAGAAGTATGGGGTGAATAAAGCTCTTTTTTGGCGGATGTAACTATGATTGGGAGAGGAAGATGGAACAAATCAAATTGCAATGAGGATTTTGAAGTGTCTGCAATAGCTGTTCCACACTACTGGATGATTCTACATCTCATGTTCCTGTTCATTATTACAGTAGCTGAGTAGTTTTAATAACTAAAATTCAGTTGCATTTCTACAGCAGCATTCCACCTCTATTTAAAAAAACAAAAAGAAAAAAAAACCAAGCAAACACAAATCTGTGTGAAAACTCAATGCCTATTTCATACTATACATTCTGCTTCTCAGTGACCTAGAAAGCTCCAGAAAAGCTGAATTTCCATCAGTGATCCACACTGCTAAGCCTGGATCATCAGACATTCCAAAACACACCTAGTAAGCCTTAGTCTCTGAAAAGGCAAAAAAATGAGATGTGGGGTAGTAAAACATTACACAGGCTGACCATCATGTGACAGCATCTGGAAGTGGACAGAGAGCACCAGCTGTTGGGGCTTTGTCATGAGGAATTTGAAGAGCATCACACCTTGCTGGGTGGTGCTCCTTGTCCCTTTTCCCTATAAATCCAAGCTGAACACACTTCTGCAGTGCATGTTTGAGGCATGGGTTCATGTCTGAGACAAACTACAGGAGAGTGGGAGAGCCCCTCCTGGCCAGCCAGCCAGCCACAGAGAGACCCAAGCTACCACAGCTTCATCTAAGGCCTGGTTTCTCACCAGCACAGGGATTTCCAAATGGATTAGCAAAGGATCTCAGCTCCCAAACCATGCTCAACAGCTGAATGTTCTAGACAACATCTTCCCAAACACTAACCAAGCTCTATCAGGATGGATTTTAAAAGCAGTGAAATAAGGCAGCAGGCAAGGGAGGGCTCTGGCAGCTTTAATGAACAAAACAGACTCTGCAGAAACACTGCTTCCAAAACATTTTTTTTCCAAGGGCAGGTGTATTGTCCTTATATCACTTCAGCCTGACAGAGAAAAGAACATGCCTTGTCATCTTTCTGCTAAATGCAACCACAATCAAAAATTACTTCTGAGGCAGTTAATAACAACTTCAAGAGTATCAGCACAATGTGTAAAACACCACTTAGACTTGGCAAGTTTAAATGGTTTTGAAATAGTAGGTGAATAATATATTTGGATTTGCCTCTGTGGGCAGCCAGAGCAGAGAAAATTACTGTAAGACAAATTTTTTGTCAAAAACCTGAAGATAAACAACTCAGCTTCTTTTTGTCAAGAGTAACAGAGTGGGTGTATAAATAAAATGCAGTAGGCAGGATGTCCCTGGCGTTTAACAAGGCCTCTAGCACTCCACCACACAGAAATCTCATTAACACACCAGAGAATCGTGGCACAGATCAATTCAGATGAAGAACAGAGATTGTAAGTGAAGAGATTGCAAGTGAAGAGATAAGTGTCATGCTAAATCTGGCTGGCTGGAATATCAAGAAGGGACTTGTTAGGTCCCACATTAATCAACTACCAGCAGTGTAGGGCAGAGCTGCTCCTGCTCCTCCCCTGCCTGGGTACTTGCACTGCAGTAGCAGACTGAGAGTTCAAAATGTGTGCAGGATATTTACTACAATCTGGAAGGTTCACCATCCCACCTGACAGGATTTTAACACATGAAGCCTTAAGTCCACCTCTTGATTACCATACTGTGTGCAAATCCTCCTTCGCCAAAAAATTCTCTTGCACCATCCCATATTTTGACTGCTCCTCAATCTTTTCTCCTTAAAATCACTCCCTTAAAGAACCTGTATAGAGTAAAATGCTATTTGAAAGATTCTTCAATCAACAGGTATTTTATGGCAGTCACATTTATTAAAAATTGCAATAGAAATGACAACTCCATCACCCAGGTTTGTGAAGGACAGCAGTAGTTGTCACAGCCAGCCAAAGTCCAAGACAGACACATAATTGATAACATTTTGTCAAATATATTATTTTCAGCTCTGTGGACTTTTCCAGCCATCAACATCCTGTATTTGTTTCTCTTTGTTAGAGCTGGACTCTCCCTTCTGTCAAATGTGATTGAAGTACAGCATGCACCTGCTTCATCAGGTGAGCACTGCAGAAGTGTCCTGGTTAATAAAACAGTTAATAACAGTGGTTTGGAAATCTGTACAAGATCTCTGCTGCTTTTGCCTACAACACAGTTATATCTTCTCATACGTGTGAGCAATATTGTACGCAGAAATAAAAATACGTGTGTATGTGCAATGGCTTTGATGGAGAAGGCAAACAGAGTACAATCCTTCAAAACACACAGTATATGGCAAGAAGCACCATGGAGTGAGGCAGAAAAATATGAACAGTTGGGGAAAAACCCAAAAATTTTCTCAATAGGATACTGCCATATTTCTGCTCTTGAATAAACAAGTGTCTCACTGAAGTCAGTGTGACCTGCAGGCAGAGAATGAGGCCACAAACATTCAAGTACTTCTTTTTAAAGGCATTTTTGTCCCTGAATGTCTTTTTTTTTTTAACAAGTGAACAATTTTGTGTTATACTTCCTATTTAATGGAAATACATTTGAAAGGCTTCTTGGCTGTGACCAGAGACATTCAGCGCTGCTAATTTAGATTTGTTTCTTTTGTTATCCTCTAAATAACTTGCTCTTTTCATAGGTATAGCTTTTCCAAATTGCCTTCTTCTGAATTCTTCTTTCTTTTTTTATTTCCTATTAACACTGTTCTTCAAAAAATAAAGGCAAATTTAAAAAATGCCAGCCACTAGACTGCAACTAATCAGTGAGATACTTCATATTTCAGTCTTTTGAATACTGTTGAATGCTTCCTTACAATGGATATCAGATAACTTTCTCCACATAGCACGAAGGCAAATTTCAGGCAAAACCTTATCACTGCACATAAAATATTGCCCACTCTTCTGCTTTGCATTCATGCAGCCCCATTCTTGCTCACTATTAGCAATTCAGCAAATTGTAAAATAACAGCAATGCTGCACCTTCCTTGAGGAATATGTTCCCCCAGCACTTGCATAAATATTATCCCAATCAATAACATAGTAATTAAAATCACCAGCATTTTGGCCTTTTTACAAGACTCCTTATCTAACCAAAAAAAAAACCAAACCATTTCTTGCATTACTATTTCCAACTGCCTTGGAAACAGAACAAGAATCGTTCAGCCACCCCTTTGTCCTTAACCCCTAAATTAGCTATTGCTGTAAAGTCACAGAAAATCATTCTGGTTTTCTCTGCAGACACAGCATCGTTTTCTTCCTGAGTATTGCTTATTCCTTTTCTCATTCTTGGTTTATCAACAAGCCATAAATTCTGACTTTGAGAATACCAGTTTTAGTTTTGTCTCGGGGTTCTTTCTGTTGAAGGGGGTTGATTTTGTTTTGGTTTACATTCAGTAATTAAAAAAAAAAAAGAAAAAACAAAGAAACTGAGATGCTAAGGACAGGAAAACACTGGTAAGCAAATGAGTGAGTCTGACAAAGAATCAATTATCTCCACTGCTCAGCTACCAGAACATACCAAGGGTGAAATCCTGCCTCCATTAAAGTCAATGGGAGATTTGTCGTTGGCTTTGTCTGGTCAGGAATTTCATTCTAGAATATTGGAGGTGACAAAAAGGAAAAAGCCTACATAGAGGACAGAGCAAGCTTACCTGGAGGCTTCAAAAAAGCAGCATGAACTCATGAACATTCATGAACAGCAACTCATGAACATTCTAGATCATTTACTTTTTGAAAGGTTAAGCAGACAGAATATCCTACTGTGAGAGCAGGATATGGTTATATTCACAAACTTCAGGAAAACTGCATGACTTTGAACACAGCTTTCCTCAGCATCTGATGACGAAGAGCCACATCCTGCTCTCATCCCAAAGGAATTCCTTTGGACCAGTAGTATGGCACACACCTGTCCATGCAGCCTTGCAGTTCTTCAGCCTTTGCTATCAAACACCTCAACTTCAAGCTAATTTTATTGCAGCAATATTTTGCTATAGGAATCACAAAAATCTCTAAAACATCACCCAATGGGAAATCGAAAGATTTTCCCTCTTTCTCCCAAGTAACATAAAGGAAAATCACATTAAATAAGTGTTGCTCATTAATAGACCAAGGTAGGATACTGCTGCAACTGGCTGACAGAGGTGTTGGTCCATTTTTTCCTACAAGTTCTGCCCAAACAGAAAGTGCAACCAGCATAAACCAGCACTTTGCCATCCCAGCAGAGGAACACACTGCAGAGATGTAGCCCTGCCTGTTGGTATCAGCTTCTGTATTTTGACAGGGCACGAGTCACAGGCAAACATGTCTAAGCAGCTGCCTACCCTTAGTGTGCACCCATGATTAGAGAGATATGACTCTGCTGATCCAGCCCTGATTCGGGAAGGATTCATATTTAGGTGACCACAAATAAGCTTCTGGGACCACAGAAAAAGAGTCATTTGAGGCTGCTTAATCAGGTAGGGATGATTCATTTGAGTAAACCTGTGCCATGACCTTTCATGAGTCTCTGAGCTCAGACAGGATGTCAAATTTTTATGAAGAAAAGAGGTGCGATCAATTAGTGCTTATGATGACCTTTTAATAAGTAAATGATTGAGGCAGACACTCGTTCTGAACAGAATGAGAAATTGGATTTGTATGTGTCTAGGGTTGCCTGGGGAAGGTGGTGAAATCCACCTCCATGTTTGATCTATCACTCCTGCCAAAAGATAACTTCAAAGGAAGTTGTAGCCAGGTGGGGCTCAGCCTTTTCTCCAAGGCAACTGGTGAAGGGACAAGAGGACAGGGCCTCCAGGCACAGGCTGGACATCAGGAAGAATTTCATCACATGAGGAGCTGTCAAGCATTAGAAGGGGCTGCCCAGGGGGGGTGGTGGAACAGCTGGAGATGTTCAAGAAACAGCTGGACGTGACATTCAGTGCTATGGTTTAGTTGACAAGGTCATCACCTTGTCAGCCGGTCAAAGGTTGGACTCGATGACCTCTGAGGTCTTTTCCAGCCTGAACGATCCTGTGGCATACATACCCACACACATACCCACACACACGCTGGAACAGACATGGGATAGGGGGCGCAGAATGGGTAAAACCCACAGAGGTTTGCACGCCCCACGAGGATCCCAGGATCGGTCACACCGCTGCATGCGGGAGCCGCA
>VYZP01072019.1:33086-43125 GCA_013400635.1 Hypocryptadius cinnamomeus
AAAAAAAAAAAAAAATCAAGATCAAGCTGTTACTCTGTAATGGGTTTTCTATAAATCAAGGGAAAAAGAATTTAATTTCTGGAGACACAGATGAATTGAGGGCTCAGATTGCACATATAAAGAGCTCATCATCATTCAATGTTTTACTGAGTTTTTACTGTATGAGCTTGTGTGTCTTATCAGTCCTATTTTTTTAATCATGGAGCAGCTTTATTCATGGCATGCACAAATATCCAAGTCAAAATCTTGAGGGTGCCTGAGAGCAAGTACCTTACTTGATGGTGAGGCATGAGAAAAATGTGAGTTTTTTCAGAGGTGCCAAACCACCTCTAGTTCTGCAGATATTGGGGGTTTGACTTATTTGTGAGTGCATTCTGTTCTGTGTGTATGAACAGAGTCATGCCTTATGCCAATCCCAGCTTTGTTTTCCTGTAAACACTTGGCTATTCAATTTACATGATGCATGAATAAAGCAGAAACAGTGAGATATACACCATTTGGTCTCAGATCCTATTAAATTATTGTTAAAATAATCCAAGCATGGTACTTTGTACAAATCATTTTACTTAGCCTGCTACATCACTGTATAAAAACAGCACCAAGCAAAGTGAATAAATCATGTTGTTTGATTTTACTGGTTAAGTTTAAAGAAGCATTTGAACATAGTTCTTGGTTATTTATGAATTAATCATAATGTAAGTCAAAGTAGTTTCACATGTTAGCTTCTATTTTCACTTCTGTTCTATAAAACAGAAGTTCTCTTTCATGGAAAATCTGCTTCTTTACAAAAATCTGTATTTGTTTGCAAAATGTGATTATATTTGCTAAAATAAACAGTATTTTTGCTACTAATTTAAACAACAAACTGCAAACATTAAGATGAAAGTTCTCTTCTATAGCCATCTCAAGATTTAATGTTTTTCTTTACCTTTTTCAAATCTATCTCTCCAAGATTTCAGCAGCATACTGACGTGTATGAGTGCACCATGTGTGTGCATTGGCAGGAGAGAAGGGAAGTGGGTGGAAAGCTTGGGAAAATGAAAAGTGAGCTCCTTTGCTCAGGGCCTGTGCAATATCCTGAGTGCCAAACACAGGAGGAGATGGAGGGAGGGAAAGGATGGGGCAAAGGGGAGGGAGAAGAAAGGAAGAGGTTGATTCATCAGTGGAAGTTCATCAGGGCAGACAAGTGAAAGAGCCCCAGAGTGTGAGCAGTCCCTGCTGTGTTTCTGTGCTTTGGCCTGCTGCACTGTGAGACTGCTGACACTTCATTGAGAGAATATCACCAAAATTTATATCAAACCTAAACTGACTGCCTAAATAACACCTTCAAAAAAAGAGAATGACGTCTTGATTAATAGTAAGAGCTACTGGATAATACAAGGTGAGAAGAATGAATTTATACAAAATTAGCTGAAATAGACAGCATGCTACAAAGGAAAGAGATCTGGGAGATCTCTTACACCAGGAAACCTTTGAAAGTTGAAGAAAAATGGTTCTAACGAATCAATATGAGGATTGTGAGGGAAGAAAAGAAAATTCTTACTGGGATAAAAAATACTGTAGATTTTCATGAAAGCTTAGGTGGAAAATTGACATTTCTTAATAGTGAGAAGAACTAAACTGGCTGCTGTGGATGTATTTCTTTAAAAACCTTCTCAAAATTTGGATATACATTCATATCCAGGCAGCCCAGGTTCTTATTTCAAGTGAAATCCTTTAGCTGTTACAACATAATACGAAGTTTTGGAAACCTTGAAGATTCATCTCACTTCTGACATTGTATAGCAAGGAGCACAGCCTTCCTCAGAAGAGGAAGGAGGAAGAGAAGGCATGGATGAATAAAAAAGAGTAACCAGTAACTCACCATGTGGTGCCAAGAAATCTCCCTATTTGCAAGGTTTTGATATCAAGATACAAGTAAACTAGGTGCACCAAAGAAAGCAATGCCTCTTTTGGTGATAGATAAAATGTAACAAAATACTTAAGACAAAAGTTGCTTTAGAAAGGCTCTATCTTTAGATGGCTCTTTCTTTATGCTGAATTACAGCATTCACATCACAGAAGTGTTGTGAGGTTTTAATTAAACATTTAGAAATTGCTGTGTGTTCTCCCAAAGGAGAAACCAATACAAATAAGACAATTACACTGAAATGGATGATGGAACAAGGAAGTGATAAAAGTAATTCCACTTGTTATGGCATCTCTCTCTAACATCTTATTGTGTTTCCTTCACATTATTAAAATAAACCCTACTTTCCAAGCATATGTGTGCAGATCATTTTTAAATGCAAAGATTGCAGAAACAGGTAATTCTTTCAATAAGACAGTGGAGCTTGGTGGGAAGGGTAGGCATCTGTCAGGCCCAGATAAGATCAGACAGCTGTGCTCTATCCTGAAAGGGTTCCGTGAAGCTCACTTTTCCTAGGGAAATAACATCTTTGGTATGAAAAGCAGCAAAATGAAGTCTCCAAACAGATAAGCAGAGAAAACACAAACTCTCAGAGCTCATTTTAATCTAAAATACCAACTCTGTATCAGGTGAAAAGATGCAGGATGAGAGGAGGATAATACCTTTTCCAAACAGTAAAAAATAAAGGGCAGGAGGATAATTTCACTCTATAGTCTCAAATAAATCCTTCATATTAGAAACAAAGGTGAATTTAGCAACAATAATCACTGCAGAGAGCCACTGGGACAGTGAGAGAGTTGGAACACAGGACACCCAGGACAGGCTGTTGGAAGAGGGGTGGTTAAAAGGGATACAAGAAAACCAAGAAGGTGGAAATTCTACAGCAGTCTCACAACAGCTGCACAGAATAGTAGAGCCAGGCTTCCCCAAGGGACACACAATGCAAGCACAAGCAGAAAAAACATAAGTTGCAATAATTGAATCTTTATTTTCTTTTACTTAAGGAAGAAAGCTTCTCACCACAAGCACAGTTAAGCACTGGGACAGGTCATCCAGGGGGGCTGTGGAAGCCTCTTCTCTGGAGAGCCTCAGAACTTGACAGAGCGAGGGCCCAGTTGGGTCTAACTTTGAAGTCAGCCTTGCTTTGAAAATGGAAGATGTCTGGAATAACTCAAAAAGTCCTTTTCAATATAATTTTTCCTGTGATTTTATGAAATGATGAGCTTAGGGCTCTCTGGAAAGAAAGTTTGTAGAATAGAATAAAAAGAAAAGTGCAAGGACTTCACAGGAAAAACCCATACTTTTGGTCAATGACAGGATCTATTATGCCAGATAAGATGAGGGGAATCCAGGTATGCATATCAAGAGGGGAGCAAAAAAGATGCCTAGAGAAAGTAGGAAATCAATAGACCCATAAAGGGAATTTCCAAAAATATAAACAGTCAGAGGCAGGGGTCTGTTTCTATCAGAAGGACCTCTCAGGTCTGAATTAGTAAAGAGTTTTTAATTATTTGTTTGGATGATGTTTAAATTTACAGGTGACAACTTTGGAGGGCTGATTAGAATCAGGGGTTAACTCATAGAAAAATAAAACAAGAAATGTTCTTAAAAAGATGCAGATGTAGAAATGTTGGTAGTGCCACACCTGGCAGGAATAGTGCACCACACAAACATATGATAGCAAATGACAAGCAGAAAATTATTTTTGAGGTGTTGCATATCACAGACATGACAAGCCTTTACATGAAAAGCAAACCCCACACTGGATGCAAACTTCAACAAGACTCCTTTTGGCGATATTTTCTATGATTATTAGAACTTCCCTGAATTTTTTCTGAAACACCTGTCTGGGTGGAAAATCTGTTAAAAGTTGTAACTTAGAAGAGAAGTTGTAACTTAGAGAAGTACATAGTCTTAACAACTGTGTCTGTGCAAAGGAAATGATGGAGAGGGACCTGAGATGATTGTGAATGCCAGACTAGGTAACAGTGAGAGAGGATATCTGTATCTTATTAACAAAGAAATGTCTCCCAAACACAACAGCAGCAGTATGAAAAGAAGTTATGAGACACTGAGTTTTCAAGGGTAACATTTAAAGAACCTGTGGTGCTGCTGGTGATTGGAGCCTGAGAATATGCTAAATACATGCATATACAACAATTAGACTATCAGAAATGCACAATAGAAGTTTTAGCATCGTGGTAAGAGGTATAACAAAGTGATTCAAGCTATATCCATGGGAAACAGGCTCCAGGCTGCAGGGAGCAAGGTCCTACTGTGTGTTGTTTTGTTACCACTGCAACCGATTATTTTTATTTGCCACACTGCTCAAAGAAAACCTGAGTGGAAAAGACAGGCTTTAATAACAGGTGCTGTGAAAGATAACAGCATAAGTGAGAGTTTCTGGCTGATGTAAGAGGCAGTTTCTGGAACGCTCAGTATCTACAGCAGTGTGAAACAGCAACCCTGGAGCAGCCAAGCATAGGTCAGACCCTCTGGAGCACGGGCAGTGGCCAACAAGACAGACCCAAAGAGGAACGGCCAACAGCAGCAGCCCACGACATTCCTGCTCTGCATAGAACAGAGCTGAAACCAGCCAGAGGCAGGAGGAAAAGCAAAGACCACTTTTCTGCTAGATAAAGCATGGTAGTGCTTATTTTAGCCTCTGCAGTGAGATGGAGCAGAAACAAAATGTACGTTATGGGGAGCCTCTGCATTCCAGCAAATGCCGCAGCATTGCCATGTCCTCCATCCCACCAGACAATCCTTTGGCACATGGCAGCTGTCACCAACGTGTTGTAAATGAGCAAATCCTCTTCTCTGCAGGAATTGTTTCTCTCTGCCCTCTTGGTGTGTTTGCCTCTCCTCAAGCAGCCCAGTTTTCCCCAGGAAGGGAAATACACAGGAAAAATTACTTGAAATATCACTACTGTTAGGAAAACACCGCCGCTCTTGAAATGTTTTAATTAAGATGGTTAAACTGCTTAATTAAAACTATTTAAAAGGCCTATTCTCATTTCCATTATGGACTTCAGAGATCTTATGGCCTCAAAGAGTACAAAGGGGTCCAAAGGTCTCCATAATGCAAATAAGAATTAGTGAATTTATTTTCACTGGCATTATTTATAGTTAGTGATCTTCTCATGTTGGTTTAATTATCATCTGATTCTAAAAGGCTAATAATTTCACTCCATTACCCTCCAGATCTGCTTCTCTTTCACAAGTAGCTTAACAGATGCCAAAAATTTTAAAAAAAATAAATAAATAAAATAAAATAAAGATTAAGAGTCAAAACAATGCAGAAAATCAAAGCTGTTAAAAGACAAGGCTGGGCAATTGCTAAACCAGTGATTCAGAATTTGTTGCTCACCACCTCCATCTGCTGAAAGTTTCTGTCTGTACCAGCAGAAACAGATGAATTCTTGTAGGTACCACTGCTCTTGGACTGAGAAATCAGCTCCAAATATATCAGTAACAGTTTCAAAGCATGCATTAGACAGTTGGTTCTGGTGAGTAAGGCTCTGGTTCCTTTTGCCAGCTCTGCTAGTCCCTTACTCTGCCACAGGCAAAGACAAAACCTTCTAAAACTGTACAGTTGGGAATTGCTGGAACTTACCTCTCAATATCCAAACTCATCTGATTTTCAACAAGATTTGAGTCCTTGAAAATGAAATTAAGGATCTATGTGGGAAAATTTGCTAGGATTCAGATGCTGAATAAAAATCACAATGCATAAAAAGATCAACATCTTCACACACACAAACCCCATTCTGTGCATGTGCTTCCAGATCAACCATTACCTGAACCCCACAAGAACTGACCAGTGTGGAAAGTAGCAGGAACAGAGGGACCATCTTTGTGTATTCCAATTTGAGAAAATGGTGAAAATAATGCAGAATAATTTGAAGGGGTGGACATCAGCTGAGAAGTGATGAACAGATTGTTTGCTACCCACTTACTTCCACAAAGACACAGACAGACTATGTGTGAAGCATCCATGCTTCACCCCTGCTGAACAAGACCAGGCATGCCCAGTGAGGAGGAGCTGGGAAAGATGCTCTGCTCAGTGTGTTTGTTCCTTTTTCCACTCCCAAGACATAGAATTGAAATGCACATTTCAGTAGCTTAGCTGAAAACAGCACATTCTGCAATTTCCACTGAGCAGGTCCCCACTGCACAACTGCTGTTCCACAACAAAATGTCAGCAGAGCAGCTGAGCCACACACAGGCCTGGGAGGGAAAGGGAAATCGCAGTGCTGACCAAGGAAAATAACAAAAAGCCCTTCTGTTTGGCTACTTGATGGCATATGGTACATGGTTTGAGCTTCCTTGTGAATCCCTGTCAAGTCAACTACCAAGCAGAATTGGAATATTACACCAGATAATGTCCCAGTCCCAATCTTTTTTCAGGATTGGTACTCCATTATGCTCCCACTTTAGGAGGAAATGAAATCTACAGCCCACTTTGCCTCAATATGTAAGGATAGGTTTCTAATAACTCTGTGTCACCTTGGAAAATTAAAATAGTACCTCTTGTTCTGATTGTATATGAAAGTATAGCTAAAACAAATTTCATGGCACAGATTAAGTGTCGTGTTCACTAAACTTTCCAATCCCATTATGGATCTTTCTATATTGGTGTTAGTGGAGGCGGCATGGTGAGTAAGAGAAATCAGATTTCAGGTGCTCACAAGCATGACAAATAGTCACTGAAGTGGCCTTGAGCACTGTGGTGCAGTAACAGAGAGGAAATTGAAGCATTCAATATTCTGAGGTGCCTGAGCCCTCTGCAGATGGCTCTTGGATAGTTGCTGGTAATCTAGCAAAAAGAAATCATCTGGTTTTGTCAGGGCTTGTTGTTTGTTTTGCTTTGACACTGCCAAAATAAATAATTTTAATGCAGGCAGCATAATATGAGTAACAATGCTACACACACTAACTTGCAGCTCTTACTTTAGGAGCTCATCTCTAAATGAAATCAATGCAAGATTTAGCAAGTCCTTCATACAGTAACAAATCTCCAGTTCCAGGAGGTTACTGTACATTTCTGTGTTAATTAGGAGCTTTGTGGAATTTAATTCAAGGTTGCTGACAGAAAGGCTTGTGATGAGGAGTATTTTAAACTCATGACTGACAGTAACAGCAGTGCTGCAGTCTATTGCCTTAGTTGGACTATGTGTTCTGCCCATCTTCATACCCCACCATTTCATTAAACAAATTGATGCTTAACAGCTCATGAAAAAAAATATATTTCTGTATGTTAATCTTTGTATCATTCTGCATTTTATAATTGGATTTTATACTTAAAATGCATAAATTTAATTATATGCTTTTATTTTGGGGCCTATTTCTATCTGGCAAGTAGACCTGTGGAAAGAGGTGAATTCATAGTTGAATAGATGATCTGAAAATATTTAAATATTATATAATCCATTTAGACATTCATTTTCAGTGAATGAAGACAATAGCAGCAGGTATCTAATAATTAGGTGTCATTAGTACATGCATAAAAATAAATTTTAATCTGTCATACTGCACTGAAATTATCATGGCTTAATATTTTTAAATTAGGAGCTTCACTGTTTTAGATTTTCATATATATGGAGGTGCTGCAATTCTGAAATAAATTTTAGTATTAAAAAAGTCACAAAATAATAGAATAGTGATATTTCATCTTAACTTATCAGGCACAGCAATTGTGAGTCCCAGCAAAAAAAAACTGATTTGTTAACACAAACCTCCCTGATCTTCCAACAAAAATAATTCTGTATCTTCAAATACAATTAACTCAGATTAGCTTGTAGTTTTAATCAAACATGTAGAACATAGATCAGAGCAACAAATTGGCTATTACTCAGTAATAGGCACAGGTGTGACCCTGCAAAGGTCAACAGCCAGGCACTTTGTTCAAGTATGGAAAGTTAAAAATAGCCTGTGCAAGTGGAGTTTATATAAATTGGTGATGTACAGTAGCCTTTGAAGGCGAGTAAGAGTGAAAAAGTGTATTTAATTACCTAAAATTTAATTGACCTGTACAGGAGAAAAATATGAAATATGAACAATCCAGCAGCTTTATGAAAGAAATGAAGTGGTACTTTATAAGACCATTAGAATTCCTATTGATTTTGTGAATAATCGTGTCCTTGATTATTTTATCTCTCTTTCCACACATTCAGCCATCCCCTGCAAATGAAATTTAATTATTGTTTAGACAGAATCTGAACACATCCTCAAGCAAAATAGTACAACCAGCAATGGCACAACAATTTGACAGCTCCCTGCAGCAGTACACAGAATCCATCCAGAATTGGATTGTGTCCCAGCGTGCTGCAAAACTACTCTTTGCTGCCTCTCCTTGTGTTATCAGACAAAGCCAAGCCAGCCAAAGGATGAAATGAGGTAGCTGTTGGTGGAATTCCTGTTTCTCCCCCAAAGCCAGCACACACAACCTCACAGTGCCTTAGGAGCAAGCCCAGTTCCCTGCTGGTGGCCTCTCCTTCAGGAACACAGAGGGTCACATGAGGGTCTGTGTCCCCCCTCAGAGGAAGAACTGAATTAACTGCCAGAAGGAGAGAAGCACGTGCAGGATCAGTGGTTTGGTAGCAACCACGACACCCCAACATCACAGAGCTTGTGCAGTGCAGGCCACAACACCGAGCTGATGCTTTCAGACTGCCTGAAGACTCAGGCTGGTAGCACAGCACCAGTTATGTCAAGATTAGGTCCAAAGTGGGAAAATCCACTTAATTTTGAGATGTTCTTCGTGCCTCCTTTCAGAGGAAGAAGAGTTCTTCCAAATGCACCAAACACTGTGCCCAGCCATGACATTTCTGTAAAGGTTGCAGGAGTACAAACAAGAGCTGGACTCAGCAGCTGCCTGCAATCTATGCCAGTTCTGGAAGCCAGCATAGAAGACTGATTTAAAATTGCATGATGTGGTACATTTAAAATGTACATCAAAATCCTGAATTTATACAGGCTGGATTCATCCCTAATTTTATAAGTACATCGTGTCACATTTTCCAGGCAGCTTAACTTTTTGAAACTACTACCTATTAGTAGGCCAAAACCATATTTTAGCCTTAGAAGGGGTTTAAATTCAAAATATACTTGACACTTCTGTTTCAAGTAAAGATTAAAAGCTGGTAAAAAAGAGTCTCACACTGAGCTAAACCCACCCCAGAATGGTGTTATAAATATGCAGAGGCTATGGGGAATAAAAACAAAAAAGACCTTTTTTTCAGCAAAGAAATATGCTTCCTTCTCAGGATCAAATATGATTCAAGAGAAAATGGTGAAAACTATAAAAAATTACACAGAATGAGAGTCTGCAGCAAAATATAGAAATATTCTTCAATAATATGTAAGAGAACAAGGAAATAAGCTTCAATTTATAGTTCTAGATTGAGACACCCAAGTTAATCTCTGAATACTCACCAAGATGACCATACTCAAGGTCTGACTAAAGACATTGAACTGCAATGAGACTGAGGAATGGATACTACTGAACCCAAAGGGAAAGTAAAGCTTGATGTTCTCAATTTGAACATGTTCAAAGTCACAATTAATAAAGTCTGATGGCATGATTTCTCTAACAAACCTAATTCAGGCTTGAAAAGAGAAAATACACTGTGTGTGTTTTAAAAGGTTGAACAGAGTCACTTGGGAACTACAAATTCATGAGTATGATCTCAGTAGTTTGTGAGTCTTTAGAACACATCCTGAAAGGTTTGATTTAATGCAGATATAATGCAGATAAATGGAGATAAAAAGGATGGTCCTGTACAGTGACCAGAAGAGCTTTTACTTGTACATTTTTTCAAGAGTGAAAATACAAAGCAGAAAAAAAAAAAAAAAGAAGAAAAAAAGAAATCAGAACAAGGCTCTAGCCATATTTGTAGGCAAATGAGCATATGCAAGTGGAAGCCTGAGCCCTGGTGTTTTCTGTAATATTCCATGTGCAGCTGTGAATGCTTGCACTAATGCCAGTTAATCTGCAGAGCTATGGGCTGAGGGAAGGCAGCGTTGGCCACAGCACTGGAGTCATCTACTACTCTTCAAACACTGAAACCCAATCCTTCACATCCTCCTGGGCTCCACCAGGAGGGAGCAGATGGAGCCTCACTAAGC
>VYZP01072020.1:480-12052 GCA_013400635.1 Hypocryptadius cinnamomeus
AAGGACATCCAGCGCTTCTTCAGCGGCTACGGCCGCCTGCTCGAGGTCGATCTCAAAAACGGGTGAGCGCCGTTCGTCCGTCCGCTCCTCCCGAGGCCCCCGGGCCGGCCGGGCCCGTCCATGTCGCGGCCGCTGCCGCGTGGCGCCGGCGCAAGATGGCGGCCGGGGGGGGAGCGGAGCGGGGGGGCCGCGGCGTGGACCGGGGGCCGTGGAGTGGACCCGGGGCCGCGTCGTGCACCGGGCCTGTGACATTGTGTCCCCCCCCGCCGCCTGACCGGCCTTTCTTCTCTGCCCAGCTACGGCTTCGTGGAGTTCGAGGACTCCCGCGACGCCGACGATGCCGTGTACGAGCTGAACGGGAAGGACCTGTGCGGGGAGCGGGTTATCGTGGAGCACGCCCGCGGCCCCCGCCGCGACAGGGACGGCTACAGCTACAGCAGCCGCAGTGAGTCCGGGCCCGTCCCTCCCCGCGGGGCTCGGGGCGGCGGCGGGCAGGGCCGGGGGCGGGCAGGGCTCGGCTGTCACCGGGCCCCGGGGCTGGGTGGGGGAGGTCGTTAGCGGGGGGGTACCCGGTGCACCGCTGGGGTTGCAGCGTTTTTTTCGGCACCAGCGGCGCCCTCGGGTATCCCGGAGCAGCTGTGACTGCCAAATCGTGGCCTTCTAGAAAGGGTTTGCTGTGCTAATTAACGGCTCCAGTATTCCTGGGAGCATTTAGATGTGACAGCGATGTTGCATCAGTAATGTTAGTGTATAAATATCGTTGTGTAACTGGGGGAGAATCGCTCAGTTGTGAACTTTGATGTGATTGATTCAGTTGGATATATGGGAGGGGCGGGGGGAGGTTTTGGAGCAGGAATCTCTTGTGCTGAAGGGGGGGTATTGTAAATATTTCTGTGTTCAGCTCGCTCGTGTAGCTTCTTGAGCTGAGCTGTGTAGAGCTTGAACGGCCTAGTACTGTAACTAAAAGTACTAAGGTTGATTTTTCGGTGGTGTTTGAAATCGTGGTGTTGGGGTGGGTGGGTTTCTGTCTTTTTAAAAAAATCAAATGTATGTTGTTTTAAAATTGTTGCATGTTCAATTCAAACTTTTTAACAAGTCCTTGATGTTTCAATTTAAAAGTGACCAGTGGGGCTGAGGCTGTGTCCACTGAGGCTAAGATGACTGCCTTTCCTGGCCATGGCTTTTCCATACATTGTGTGACCCTTGCCCTATGACCCTTTGGCTGACCTTACCGGAAGCCATGACGACAGCAGCCTTTTGCCATTAGACGCAGGGTGATGGTGAGGATTCCAAGGGTTAGACAAAACTGGTTAAACTGAACTAGGTGACTGTTACCTTGCGTGTTTTGTGGCCAAACCACCACCAAAAACCTCATACTGTGATGTAAGTACTTAGTGTAACTAGTAAACGTTTTTGTAAAATGTAGAAATGCATGTAATCAGTTAAGTTTTATATTTTACAATGTTCTGTAAAATAAAACTTAGCAAGGTGAATCTAATAAGGAGCAGTCACTCTCTAACAGATCTTAGGAGCACAGACTTGTAGGATGTTAGTCTGTTTGATTTGCCATTAATATAGATCATGGCAAAATTGCAAAGTTTATTGGAGGCTTAGCGAAATAAAGTCCTACTCCAGTAAATATGACTGTTAAACTAACTTTTTCAGAACATTGAGCCTCCTTCATGCTAGGAGACAACCTAACTTTGTTTCTTTGTACAATCAAGGTGGGGGTGGTGGCGGATATAGCAGTCGGAGACAATCGGGACGAGATAAATACGGACCGCCCGTTCGTACAGAGTTCAGGCTGATTGTTGAGAACCTTTCCAGTCGCTGTAGTTGGCAGGATTTAAAAGTAGGTATTGATGTTCTGTGTGGAGTCTGTTGTGAATATCAGGAAGCAATAGCTTCCTTTAATAGCAACGTTGATTTTGTTGCAGTAGAATAATTTCAAAATGTTTGTGTGCATTGAGTGCTGCTTGCAGAGCCCCCCTGTTCTGTAGCTGCCCTGTGCTCCCTGCAGGATTTCATGAGGCAGGCTGGGGAGGTGACCTATGCAGATGCCCACAAAGAACGTACAAATGAAGGAGTGATCGAGTTCCGGTCGTACTCGGACATGAAGCGCGCCCTGGACAAGCTGGACGGCACAGAGATAAACGGCAGGAAGATCAGGCTGGTGGAGGACAAGCCACGCTCCAGCCACAGGCGATCCTACTCTGGCAGCAGGTCCAGGTAACTCAGGGGACACACTGCAGCAAAAATGGTGACAATTAGCATGGGGATGGATGCCCTACCTGCAGCAGTTACCTTCAGCTGATGGTTTAGGAATAGGAGGAGGCCTCAGTGTAGAAGCAAATATTTTACATCAAACAGCAAAGCCAGGTTTGAGCAGTTTTTCACATGTGAAACCTCAGATGTGATTCACTGACAGTATGTTAAACCCACCCTGGTGGGACCACCCTTGCTCTTGAGAAGTTCTGTAGCAGCTTTTCTCTGTTAGATTATGCTACTGGATAGCACAGTGTATTAGATGCAATCAGGAAGGTTCTTCCCTGTGAGGATGGATTTCCCAGAGAAGCTGTGGCTGGCCCTGGATCCCTGGAAGTGTCCAAGGCCAGGTTGAACGGGGCTTGGAGCAACCTGGAATAGTGGAAGGTGTCCCTGCCCACGGCAGGGGGTGGGACACGGTGATCTTTAAGATCCCTTACATCCTATACTTGATGATGGAGGGCACAACCGGGCAAGGAGGAAGGCAATGACATTTTAAATGTCTGCAGGTCGCGATCCAGGAGACGGTCCAGAAGCAGAAGTCGGAGGAGTCGGAGCAGCCGCAGCAGATCCCGTAGTGTCTCCAAAAGCCGTTCCCGGTAAGTGCCCCAGAGTTAACACTGCCAGTGCAGGAACTCCCTCGCTGACAGATGTTTACAGCTGCTGGAAGTGCGCTGCGGGCCATGCAGAATAAACTCTCTCTTTGAAAGATCTAAATCCAGGTCGCGAAGCAAAGACCGCTCCCGTTCCCGATCCAAAAGCAGGAAGTCCAGATCCAAGAGCAAATCCAAACCCAAGTCTGACAGGGGTTCACGCTCGCACAGCAGATCCAAGGAGAAGTCTGAGAAGTCCCGGTCCAGATCCAGGTCCAGGTCTCGATCTCCCAAAGAAAATGGGAAAGGGGATGCTAAGTCTAAGTCCAGGTCCAGGAGCAGGTCTCGCTCCAACTCTCCGCAGCAGCAGCCATCGGCCAAGGCTCGCTCCGAGTCGCCGCCCAAAAGAGCCGCCTCCAGGTCCCGCTCCAGGTCTCGCTCAAAGTCCCGCTCACGATCAAGATCCAGTTCAAGAGATTAGGACTACAACTCTCCTCTCACCTTGCACACTATTATGGAACATTTTCCTACCTGTCAGGCCATTAGTGTTATGTTAGTACTTCAGAAGTTGGTTTTCTCTCTTGCAGGAGTGAATGGCCTGAGAACTAAGGCATAAGGCATAAAGGTTTAATTTCTATCCCAAATTTGACAATACCAGATGGAATGGTGGTAAAAAGCAGGAAGAGTCCCCATTTTGTAGAAATTGAGCTGAAGGTTTGATTTTATAGCATTTCTGCAGGAGTAACTTAATTACTCTTAAATGCAAAGTGGTTTTTATATTAAAAATAAACTGAATATAAACAGGCTTAAATATGGGCTTTTTGAAAGTATCCTTTTTTCCTATTTTTTTCATGTCATTAGAACTATGGGTGTCATTAGCTTCACAGGTTTCAGCTTGCTGCCAAGGGCAGGATTGCCTTGCTGAGCAAGTCACACAGTTTATCTTAATTTTGGAAGGAGTCAGCAAACTGTATAAGCCAGTAACAGTACTAGGAAGATTTTAGACCAGCAATAAACTCAAATTGGAGGACTTACGTTGTACCTTGCCAAAAGAACATTCCCCCCATACTGAGACTGTATTAAAGGTAACAAAGGTACTCTGGTATCCTACAGTATTGCTGAAAACCCCTTTGTTCCAGACTTGAAAGAATAAAAGCTTTCAGACGTTTCTTGCTTGAATCTCAAGTGTCACTGTTGTCAGACACGAAGGTGTCTCTTGGCTGTGGTCCAAGTCCTTAGTATGCTGTATGGTTTGTCAGCCTCTGAATCCCCATTGGACATGAAACCCAGGTAAAGAAATCTGTCTTCCCTCCCCTTTGACTCACTCACGTTAATGTTTTGCTTCAGACTAGGAGAACTATAATCCTCTTGTGTGTAGGTCCGAACTTTATTGGAAATGTAATCTCTTGGAGCTAGAGTTATAGTTTTAACAAAGGCTTTGCTAAACCACAGTTGCCAGTTCACTTAAATTGTGGAATAGGACTCATCCCAAAAAATTCCCTTTATAGTTAAATTGATTTTTGTAACATGCAGTAGCAAACATTAGAACTGCCTTGTACTCTTTATACAACGTGTAGTTTGACTTGTATAAAATTAAATTGGTGACTCAAACTCTTGTGTTCATTGCAGTGAAATGGGATTCTTGCTCTGCCTTGTGCTGGGGAAATCACAAGGTACCCTGCTTTTATGGAAAAAAACTTCTTTGGTTTAGTGAGAGACTTGGTAGCTCTTGACAGGTTCTTGGTGGTGTGCTTGAAACGAGCGCCAGCTCTTTGTATCCCAGCGTGTCAGTTTGTCCTTTCTGCAGGTGTGGCTGGGTGTGACACCTACACCTGGTCCCAAGTTACATGCCTGCCCAGAGGAATTGGGTCAGCACGGGGACATGTGAAATGTGACTTGATGCCAACTTGTCTTTCCTGGAATTTATGCTGTAAACAATTCTCCTGAAATTCAGTTTCTCACCATTTCCTGATGGACTGAAAAGCTGCATTTTGCCTGCTGAGTATCCATGCTGGTGGCAGAGGAGGTCCTAGAGAGAGTGGTCAGGTCTGAGCTCACCTTCCTGGAACCTGGAGTGGTTCCATGCCTGGTGTTGCCATAAGATCAGGTTATCAGCCTGGGTGCTGCAGTGTTATCTGCACCTGACCCTGGTGGTAAGTTGTGATAAGGAGTTCTTGGGTTAAATTGGAGCTGTTTGCTGAGGGTGGTGTATTTTAGCATAAGTACAAAAATGGTGTTGCAGTGTTGATTCCTGCAAGATCTCAGATGGGAGAGGAGTACTGCGGCCTTCCTACAGAATTCACACTGGACAAGAACAGTTCAGGTTTACAGCCTAAGATACACTGGAGGACATACTTGAGTTCAGCTGCTTGTACTTCTGATCATGGAGTAGGTCAGACTTGAGAGGGAACTGCTCCTCTTCGTAAAGCAACTTCACAGAACTGGTAAAATACATACCACACTCCTCAAAAGAAGGATTGAGCTTGGAGCTCAGCAGGTTGAATGTGCATATTCCCAGTATGTGTGATAAGATGTTGACCATTACTTTTTTGCAGATATATTCCCTGCTTTTTAAATCTGACCCCAGTGCCAGCCCGAGGCTGTCCTGGGGCCATGGGCACCCCAGCCTTGGTCAGCAATGCAGAGAAGGCTCCTAACCAGCTGCACTCAGCTTTCTGATTGCTGTGACAGTGGCTGTTTTGAGTCCTCCTTATTCATTAATTATAGGGAGGGGCCAGATTGCATTTAACCAATTTATCTGGAACTCCTTTAAATATCAAGATTTCTTTCTGTTACTGGAGCCACATTGTCTGTCTCCTTTGGCTGCTGCCCTTCACTGCACGTGAAGCAGGGATTCCTTGGCATGACTCATTCTTCTGGATGGGTTTCCTCTGGAAAGCCAGGAGGATTTTGGTAGTGCCAGATCCTGAGCCAAGCAGTGATATGCATGGTTTGTGATAATGCTGTAAGGAACCAGCAGAACCCAAACACCCTCAGTGTTCCAGCTCTGCCAGCAGCACTTCTTGTGGAACACTGAGGCTGGTGCGTGGTGGTCATCACAAGTGTGATTTTTCCTGAGATCTCTTCTGGATGTGATGAAAGGGGTTGGGATAAATCTCCATACAAGAGTAAAAGGCTACAGGACCTGCATTCTGGCTGCATGTGCTTTGCTTTGGCTGCAGTAGCAGCAATAGTTTTATGGGGAAACCACCTGGCATTGTCATAACTCAGTTTTTAACCTGACCCTGGACACAGCCTTTTTGGGGTGTGCTTCAGAATTGGGCTGCCTGACTTTTTTGTTGTTGGTTTTTTGTGAGGTTTTTGTGAATTTTTTTTTTTTTTTTGCCTTTGGTATAATCAATATTAATTTGTCTTTAAAAAGACAAAAGAGAAACCTGCCTTCTCATCAAATGTGGGGTGCAGGATTGACCAAATCTAAGTGTCTTGTAGCGCTGTGAAAGAGAAATCAACACTACAGTTAAAAGTGAAACTTAAAATCTGGGGCTGTATTTGCAGTCTCGTCCTGGCCTTTTCCTATATTTGAAAAAGCATCCCTCCATGTGTTTTGTTTTTTGACATAAGTGCAAGTTTTGTCCTTAAATCATAGAATCCCTGACTGGTTTGGGCTGGAAGGACCTTAAAGCCCATCCAGTCCCACCCCCTGCCATGGGCAGGGACACCTACCACCAGACCAGGTTGCTCCAAGCCCTGTCCAACCTGGCCTTGGACACTTCCAGGGATGGGGCAGCCACAGCCTCTATTTGATTCACTTTTTATTTGACTCCATAAAGAAGAGGAACAGGACTCTATAAAGAAGAGGAACACAGGAAGAGCTGTGTTGCTGTAAGGAAGGGCACAACTTCTGTGTCTGATGTACACTAAAATAAGTCTCTCGCCTTGCAATATCACTGCTTGGAGCAGAGCTGAGGGGCCCGAGTAAGTGACCCTCATTTTTCCTACTATAACATTTCTACCTCTAAATTCTGTGGTTTCAGACTGTTTACAATTGAGAGATGACTCTGTCCCCATCCTGATTGTAACCACCTTTAAATGAGCAATGGGGAGGAGCATTTAAAACAATTCTTGGATTTCTTCTTCCAACATGGAATAACTTGAACTGTTTCCAATTCCTACTGAAGTCTAGTTTAGGTTGGCACTATAAGATCCACAGAGCAATTTCATACATCAAAGAGCAAAAGTCGTGAAAGCAGGAGCTTGGCTGAGGAGCCTGGAAATACCAACAAATAGCTGAGGTGCTGGGAATGTCTTTGAGAGGTGATGCAAACCCTGGGGTCATTTGAAAGATGCATCATTTGGATGTGGTTTGTGATGGTTTTTCCTTTGGGTAAGAACTGAGTGCAGTGATTTCAGTCCAAAATACCAAAAGCAGTGGAGGGAAAGCTGCAGGTGACACAAGGGTTGGAAGTGACAGCCTGTGCTGGCATGTGGATGGAATGGGGGGGTTGTAGATTTGACTGGTGTGTGCAGCTCCTGGAACAGGATCATCCTGCAAATGGGAATAAGAAGTCAGTGCTGTTAAGCCTACAACACCCTCAGCAACTCTTTGCTGTGTCAGGACTCTTTAAAGCAAACTGGAACATGTCACTTTAAAAGGTGAGAAGCACAACTAACACAAATAGTGCTCTGTGTAGTGGCAGCAGTTCAGGAATTTTATCTATGTGTCCTTAGGATCATAATGGTCACTTTTACACCATGATCAGCCCTTTCCCCCCCAGCTTTTTTGCGGTTAGGTGAAAAGGATGAATTAGCAGAATATGGGCTCAACTCTCACAGCTCCCCCACACTTTGGTAGTTTGCTAAATGTGTGTGTAGGTGTCAGAGGGGAAGTTTCCGCTGTTTCATAATCCAGTAAAAATTTGCAATAAACAAACTGCTCTGGAGTGGCTCATAAACTTCCACCCTTCTAATAACATCTGTCTTTACCAGGCTGGGTTGGAAGCGCATGGGTGTGTTCCTGTGGGAGAAGGAATGGCAGAGCTGTTGGTATGATCCACACCACAGAAAAAAGCGCTGACCACAGATGTCTGCAGCTAATGCATGACTCAGAGTGTAGTTCACACCAGCTTGTACTAAGACTAAACTTTTGGGCATGATTCCGGGTGATTCTCTGACTCAAGGGCAACTTGACTCTAGTCCACAGAAAGTGGCTTTTGTGGAAGTCTAATTTAGAATATCTTAAGTACTCTTTTTATTCATTTTAAAAAGCAGACACATAAGTCTTGCTTCAGTGTTTTTCCTTTGGGTAAGAACTGAGACAGTGGTTTCGGTCCAAAATACCAAAAACAGTGGAGGGAAAGCTGCAGGTGACACAAGGGTTGGAAGTGACAGCCTGTGCTGGCATGTGGATGGAATGGGGGGGTTGTAGATTTGACTGGTGTGTGCAGCTCCTGGAACAGGATCTTGCTGCAAATGGGAATAAGAAGTTAGTGCTGTTAAGCCAGCAGGTGTTCAGTGGGTCATAGCTCACGGGCCTGGTGTGACCACAGTGCACAACTGCACCCAGGGAGCTGCTAGAGCAGAATGGGGTAAGGTGCAAAGTGCTTTCCCCTGCACAGCTCTTGTGCTCTTTGTTCTGCTCAGCACCAGCACGAGAGGAAAATAGCAGAGTCTCTTGTGATCACAGTGGTGACAGGGATGCTGTACAATTCACCTGGGGGGTGCCACAGCAGCTCCTGTTCTGCTCAGCTCTGGTTCCAGCATGGAGAATGTGCTGACAGTAACGGGAGACACAGGAAAAGTATTTCTGAAAGAGCCTCTCCAATTACCTTGTCTGGGTCTATTTGCTGACAATTAAAACCAGTTGCTCTGTGACACTGAAAGTGTAATCCACCACTTGCCATCATTCAGGTGTCAGCTGTGTACATGTGGCAGCGCAGACCAGAATTGCTCTGTAATTCTCCACACGCAACACCACCCTAGAAAGCATGAAACTGATACACAGCATTGCAGTGACCTTCCCAGTGGGAATAAAAGCTGTGGATGGCAGCAGCTTCCTGGTGCTTCATGTTTTATGAGGTCTGTGTCAGGCTTTGAGACATGACTGTGGGTGAGGACAGGAGTGACAGGCACCACCACATGTGCATGCTGCTGCCATCCTGTGCATAGCAGGATGATGTGGGGATGAATCCCAGCAAAACAAGTCCCAGAGCAGCACAGCCCTGCACACATTGGGTCTTGTGGGACTAATGGACCAGCAGGGTTGGAAAATCCATGTCAGAATAAATTAAGTCAAAAAAGCATTACAAGAAGATAGGTTTAAGTAAACAAAAGTTCAAAGAATCCTAGAATAGCTCAAGCTGGAAGGGATCCATAAGGGTCACTGAGTCCAAAACCCTGCTCCTGGCAGGACCTCCTAAAATGGGAGGGACCAAGTGTTGTCCAGACACTCCCTGAACGTGGTGCTTCCCTGGGGAGCCTCTTCCAGGCCCTGAGCAGCCTCTGGGTGAGGAACCTTTTCCTAATGTCCCACCTGAACCTCCCCTGAGGCAGCTTTGTTCCATCTCCTCGGGTCCATTGCTGGTCCCAGAAGGGGGAGATCAGCACCTGCCCCCCGGGAGGAAGGTGCAGACAGCAGTGGGGTCACCCCTCAGCTTCTCTCCTCCCAGCTGAACGGGCCAGGTGCCCTCAGCTGCTCCTGCCAAGTCCTGCCCTTGGACCTTTCACCATCCTGGTCCCCTCCTCCAGACACAACTCCAGCCCCCAGCTGTCCTTTGTGTGCTGAGAGCCCCAAAGTGTCCCCAGGACTGGAGGTGAGGCTGCCCCAGAGCAGAGCAGGACAGTCACCTCCTGATGTCCCCTGGGGCAGGGCTGTCCCTTGGGGCTGCCAGGGCACTGCTGGCTCCTGTTCCACTTGCTCTCAGCCCAAAGCCCCTGAGCCCCTTCTCCAGGACAGCTCCCCAAGGCCCGAGGTGTCAGTTCAGATCCCTTCCAACAGAGGTCACAGAAATGGAAGTTGAGGCACAGAGAGGGAAATGGTCTGATGTTACATCCAGAGGGCTCACTGGGAAGCCAAGGCTGTTTCCTCTTTTTTATCTAATGTAGCTATTCCCTAGGAATTCATCATTCTGAATTCCTGATTGGTTTTTTGCAGCAAGCTCAGCCAGGAACAGGGAACGGATGGGTTGCTTTTCAAGTGACTGAGTTTCACTCTGCTGATTCAAATCTGTTTGACCTTCCCTCTGCAGCACAAAAGGATTGATATGGGAAAATATTTTTCTTCATTGTGCCACTGAAGTTTGATTTGAAAATGGGGAAGAAGGCAGTAGCAGCAAAAGAAATATATTGTTACTTCCCCCCTGATTTGCAGCATCTGTTGCTTCATCAGAGTATGACTTAATATTTTTAATGTGGTAACAATTTTGGAGTAAAAAACTCAAGGTGGCAAGGAACTTGCAGATACACTAAAACTGTGAGGTTGTTCCTACAGTCTCCAAAGTGAGCAGGAACACTCTGTGCCCTGGGTTTGGAGTAGCAAGAGCTGGCCATCAGGGTGAGCAGGCAGACACCTCTCCCCAGCCCATCCAAAACACAGCAAGGGCTCTTCTCAGAAGCTTTTTGTACATTTGGCCCTTATGCTTCCAGCCTTGGTTCCTTCCACTCCCACTTTCTACAGGTAAGTGGGACAGACCTTGTGTAAGTGCCTGAAGACACTTCTTGTGTGGCCACAGAATACTGAAGGGTGGGCAGGTGAGCAGCCCTGGGTTTGAGCAGAGCCGTTTGGAAGCGCTGCTGCAGTGTGTCCATCCTGCATTTCCGCCTCAGGACCAGTCAGAGTGATCCTTTCACTTCCCAGGATTCTTGGGGATGTCACCTTAACATCCCTGGTCCCTCTTTGGGGCTGTGGTTGGAGAGCTGGGGAGGGGATTCTGTCCTGGTACCGAAGCTAGACAAGCCCTGGGGAGCTGATATGGTCTCCTTGGCTGCTGTGGAGGACACCTCCCCACTGGTCTTGTCAAATTCCTCTCAGAGGGATATTTGGTTAATCACACAATCTTAGAATGGTTTGGATTGGGAGGGACCTTAAAGGCTCATCCCATTCCACCCCCTGCTATGGGCAGGGACACCATCCACTGTGCCAGGCTGCTCCAAGCCCCAATGTCCAGCCTGGCCTTGGACACTTCCAGGGATCCAGGGGCAGCCACAGCTGCTCTGGGCACCTTCTGCCAGGGCCTGCCCACCCTCCCAGGGAACAATTCCTTCCCAATATCCCATCCATCCCTGCCCTCTGGCAGTGGGAAGCCATTCCCTGTGTCCTGTCCCTCCATCCCTTGTCCCAGGTCCCTCTCCAGCTCTCCTGGAGCCCCTTTAGTCCCTGGCAGTGGCTCTGAGCTCTCCCTGGAGCCTTCTCCAGGTGAGCACCCCCAGCTCTGCCAGCCTGTCCCAGAGCAGAGGGGCTCCAGCCCATCCACAGCACCCGTGCCTCAGCGAAGCAGCACCCCGAGGCTCTGTGCTCCCCCGTCCCGTCTAACCGCGGCCCCGCGGCCCGGGGCTGCCCGGCCGCTCCGGGGGGCTCCCGCTGTTGCCATGACGACCCGCATCCCCCTTTCCCGCATCCCCCCGAAAAGCTGCGGCGGGGCTGAGCGCGGCCCTGCGGATGCGGCCCCGCGCGTTTCCACGGCGACGCCGCGGCTGAGCCGCCCCCTCCCCGCGCTCCCCGCGCACACTCGGACCGGCCCCGCGCCCCTCCCGCTCCG
>VYZP01072022.1:303-57161 GCA_013400635.1 Hypocryptadius cinnamomeus
GGGCTTCTTACCTATCCAGGCAATCACTAACAAATGGTCACAACCACTTGCTTTACATATTAGACAAATACTACTCTAATTTTATAGATTTAAAGGCAGGAAAAAAAACCCCCATGGAAATATTAAATAAAAAGATACTGTCACAATTAATTCTAGAAACCCAAGCCTCTCAGTCATGTAATCTACTGCCCTTCTGTTGCTATTTCTGCCGGACATTCCTTTTTCTCTTATGTATTAGTGCATCCAACAGAGATGGATTAATCTTTAGCAAAGGTTTAGAGGAAGGTTAGAGGGATTTCTTCTCCTCAGCTGTCTTGCTGCTCTTTCTACTGTCTTGCCAACATGCCTAACCTGATTAGCATCATTCTTATTCTCTAACTAATCAAGATTAAATTTAAGTTACAGAATGGTATCTTTTGTATCTTCTCAACAAACCTTTCTTTGTGCCATTTTATATTGCTTTTTGTTCCTCTGCTGCTGCCTCTGTTTTGACCTTTCTGTATTACTTGGACAGGTGGTGTCTGAACTAGAAGCAGGTTTGTGGTCCAAGTTTTTAATCATTACACTTTGGAAAGAGAGGTTAGAGATTCTTATGAGCAAGACATGTTCAAATTCTGCATTGCTGCTCACACAAAGAGAGATTACATGAGGGATTACAGTCAGCAACAACAAAAAAAAAAAAGGCAATTTAATGCAGCATATTTAAGTACACGGCTTTCAAGGTCTTTTGCAACTGCCTCTAAAAACAGAACAAGACAATTACAAACAATCACATCTTCAAAAGGCCCTTACAGCATCTCTGTATGGTGTGAGAAGTCTGCTTCCTCCACCCTTGTCCTTCATAACAATCCCTCAGAACTTGCAAATTAAAAACCCATCCCCTTCTTCCTTTATTAATCCACCCCACCCATGTTATGCACGCAGCAGATTGTGAATGTGTTGTGACAGATAAAAAAAAATAAGCTACAGGAAAGATACAAGGAATAAAGTACAAACACACAAGTTTGGATGAGACTGACCACACGGAGAGTTATTCAAACTGAAAGTAATTGCTGTGATATTTTAGGTTCCTTTTATGAGCAGAAGGCACAGACAGCCTGTTGCTGTTTGGGAAGGGGAAAATTAATGGGCACTCCCTTAAGGAAACGGGGACAGCTGACTAAAGCTGAAGTTCAGTTCAGCACCACCACAGCACTTGTGGATGTTGACATGTGGATATATTCCTCCCAGGGCTTTGAATCAAACCTCTTCCAATGCAGCAGCTCCAGCACTTATTTTTCATGCAGCCCACATATAACCAGCCAGGTGAGTGCTCCAGCATCTTGCCATCTTCTCTCTCTTGGGGACAGATGACTGCCTGAGTAGCCAAACCCACCCTGCTACCACATAAGGCTGGCACTGTTTGCTTTTAACTGGTCCTCTCAGATTAACTCAGGGACCATTTAATGTGATGACTCGTAATGGCAAGAGAATAAGCAATGCCCAACCTCAAAGTCGTCTTTTAGGTTTACTTTCTTAATTTCAGCATTCTGGGGTGTAATGCCAGCTCCTGACCCCTGCCTCTCCTTTCTCTCTCAACAAACCTAACATCTCTCTCTGGGAAATACTCCTCATGTGGTTCTGATGTCATGACTTCTTTCCAATTTTACTTTGTGCCAACAGTTACATGTGCAGTGCTGACCTTCCAGAAAGATATTTCAATGGAGAAACATTGAAACAAGGTACTAGTACTTGAAAAGCAATTTGTGCAAGATCCTCCTTGAAAAATGTAAATGAGTGGAAATCCACAAGTCTAATAATACCATCAAATATAGATGTGCAAGACCTCAATAAAGTTTCAGCACATTACAGGAATTCTCACACCATATCCACAAACCAGCAGTAGTAATGAAATTTTTATTATAAAACTGCAAAGAGCCATAGGTTGCTTAGTATTGGTTTCTTCTTTGTCCCAGTTTCCGAGCGGTAATTAAAAAGATGACTGCAAAAAAATTCAGACTTTTTAATTTATATATATATATAAACCAGTTACCCTGCTTGCCATACAGACCCTTATGATTACTGCAGCTGGCCTCCTGCATAGTCTAGATTATGAAATTTCACCAAGGGAGACCTGCATCAAGCCTTTAACACGTGATAAGAAGTTATGAGCTTTGGTCAAAAAACAACAAACTATGGAAAAATGACCACATTTGTAAATAAGACCTTTCCATGTAAACTACTATTAAATTCACTACTTATTAGGCTTAACTATTCAAGTCTCATCTCTCCATCAATCTACATCTATGGGGGACAGATTATAAAGGTCTCAGATTCAAATAGCCTCTTGAAGCCACAGGTCTGTAACATAAAGCACTTAAATCTGATTTCCCTTCCAGTTACATTCCTTGAGGCAGAGTAATTACTCAAACTGTAACATTGTCATTTCTAAACTAAATGCCACTGAGCTACTTCACTTTAGTCTATAAGGGAGTTTTTCCAGACATCAAATTGTTCTGGAGATCTTTTCAGAGCCCTTTTCAGCTTGCCAGCATCTTTTTCATGATAAATCATGGACACCAAAACTGGACTTGGTACTGCAGTAACCAAAGCATCCACAGAATACACATGGTTTGTTGTTTATACACCCAACAATCATATTTTCTTCTCTGAGCCACTACTTTGGCAGCTCATGTTTAACTGGCTGCCAACCATGGCAACTTAAGTTTGTTTCCAATGTAATCTACATGGTGATTTTCATACTTTTCTCTCAAATCAACTGCAAACTTCACATGCTACAGTTTTGCCCTCTTTTAAATTATCTGTGAAGATATTAAATTGATTCAAAAATACATCCTTTTCATTTTCTTCAAACAGATCAAGTAAAAAATTATTTACTACGTCTGTTTTTTTTTATAATCCTCTGTATGTTGAGCTTTAGCCTGCTGTTATTGCACTTGCAAATATTTTAAGTGGGGCATCAGTGCAAAGTCTTAAGCATCTAAGGATGGTATTTCAGCAGTTTGCCAAGTGAAGCTGTAATCTCATAAACAAAACTGAGCTTGACAATTCCCATCTTTCAGTGATATTACAATCAATCCCATGTTTATTAACTTCTCAGGTTGCCTGGGAAACTTAGTAAATCAATTATTCTATCCTTCCCCTTTAATCCAACTAAATAAAATAGACTTTAAAGGGAAACACCTTCCTCTAGGCACTATCATCACACTTATGAAGCAATTTGTGTGCTGTGCAGCTGGGAGAACTATCAGAACCTAATCTAAAAAGTCAATTTTTTAAGAGTCAAACTTCTGGCATGTACCTTGAGGAATATGAGCAAGGGTACAGTAACATTTGTTAAATTACCTGAAAGGAAAATATTACTGTAAAGCTCAGTGGCAACAAGATGTGAGGAAATCAACTGAATGCAAAAAATTGGCTTGTGCATCAAGTGACACCTAAAATATGTTAGTATTTAATAGAAAATAAAAATGCTAGCATTTTAGAAGAAAAATACCCCAATGAATTAAATGGATTTAAACCTCTTTCCTCTGTTTCCTCCACCCCCCCACCCAAAACCACAATGTTGCTCTTTTCTGAAAAGCTCAGAAATGAGAAATTTCCAGTGAACTTCTCAGCAAGATTCCCAGGCTAACACACTTCTTGAGAAACCGAATAGCAGCAGCAGTGACAAAATCTGCCTCTAGTCTCTGGCAAGGCTGTTGGGGCTTGTCTTAAAGAAAGGGAGAATTTTGCACAGAAATTTGAATGTGAAGTTTCTGGCTGCTGCTTCTGTACTTAAGCTTAGGCCACACACATAGGGGAGATAAATTGAAGACATTAAGACAAATGGTAATTATAAAAACAAGTTATTGAGTTTGAAATTAGAGGGTCAAAGGAAAGCAAAGCTGCTATTTCATTAAAAAAAATACAGAAGGGAAATGGAGGAAAAGGAAAAGAAAGCAGAGAAAGATAAGGAAGGAGAAAAAGGAGCCAGAAGGAGGAGAAAGCAGGAAATTAGGCAGAAGAAGTGCTACAATTGCTGATTAATGTAAGTGTTGAAATAGCACAAAATGTATTGCATTCAATTAAACTACCCTCATTTCAAAACTGGTTTGATTACAGAGAGCAATAAGCAATTTAGATTGTTTTAACTGAAACAATTTTTCCTCTCAGACCTGTTTCTGCTGCTGATTTACATACTGTTCTTTGCTTGTGCAGCAAAGCTGGGTCAGCTTCACGTTCTGCAACAGCAGTGCTGTGTTGCATGGTTTATGTCAGCTACACAAAGTGTGTTAGTATTAAATGAAGACTGAAACAAGCAACTAAAACTATAATGGAAAAAAAAATGCATCAGAAAAATTGCAGATAGGCCACATTTTACAATGGAAGTTTACAATGAAAAAAATTTCAAGAACCAAACCAGGTAGTTACACTGAACATGTACCTTTAGGTTTAAAGGCTAGAACTAAGGGAAATAAATATGATGACCCTGGCTAAATAACTTAATCCATTTTACATGTGAGGAAACTGAACAGCCCTACAAAGGCTGGAGAAAGAAATATAAATGTTTCTGAGCAGAGCTTACTCCAATGTTGGGCAGTGCGATTATACCAGATTACATCAAGGTTTTCCTTCTGGCATCTGTCAGGCATAGTAACCAACACTGCTGTGGAATCTGCTCCCTATTTGCCAGTCTGATTGGTTAGACAGTTTCCAGCATTCTTATGACATAGATATGTTACTGGTCACTAACACAAACACATGGTATAACATCAGAAACAGATTTACAAAGCATTTATTAAGGTTAAATTTTTTGAATTGATGGGGAATAGAAGCGTTTGCAAAGGGCATCTTTGCCATGCAGAGGATCGACAGTGGTACTTACAAAATGGCATAAAAATAGGAGATATTTTAAAAAAAAACAAATCCAGGGCAGCTTTAAAGTAGCAGCAACTGTTGTTCTGATAAACAGAGCATACCAGAATTTCAAAAAGATTCATTAAGGATAAGCACCCCAGAAAAAAACAAGTAAGAGAGACTGGTGTCACCAGTAAAGTGCAGCAAGCTCTTCTAGTCAGGCTAGAGGAGAAAACTTTTGGTAGAGGTAGAGGGCTACAATTTCAACCCAAGAAAGTACTCTCCAGAACTCCCATCTTTGCTCACAAAACATACACCAGGAAGCATCCTACAGACACCAAAGACACTCTTTTGTTTTGAAGGCGTGCATTTTCCGTTCCTACCAAAATAAGTTCTATGGCCAAATTTGCAGCCTGAAACTGATGATTAAAATAGAAGTATGTTATCACTGCAATTCTTCCTGCCTCTTCTGTTCATGTGCTCACAAGAAATAACTTCTTCCTACATTTTTTCCCCAACACAACACTGTCTGTAGGTGAAGTGCAGATCCCCAAGGTGTTTTACACACTTAGGTCTCAAGACCTCCTTAAGCAGATTTACTGCCTTTGGAAAAATATTTTATCAACTTAAGAAGCAGTGGAACATTCAGAAAAACAACATTCTATTTCAAAATAAGGCACGTCATGAAATTACAATTACAACACTATTGGAGACTAGATCTTGTGTCTGGAAACTGACACGAGAAAGTGAAATGAGTAAGGAAGGCAACATTTCCGACCTTAACTCTTCAAAAGTGATACTGCAAAGCCAGTCAGAACAGATAAAAATTATATCAGAAATGAAAATTAATATACCAGAAGAATTGAGTTAAAGCCTGAGCAACCCAGTGCTGTGCTACTGTCTACAAGTATAATAGCACATACTAACTGAACTGTATAAAATCCAAAAGCCCCTCAGAAATTAAAAGCAGTAGCTGGGTTTCCACCCTCTCAAGAAGTTGCAATAATTAGAAATACAATCCTCACAGCAACATGTTTCAGAATCTTAATTTTTTTTCCACCTGGGAGCCTTTTGTTCATTAGAGGAGAAGTCCAAGCAGTTTTGATCTTTGCAAAACTCTTCCTTAAAACCACAGACTTGTAGCTGTTTTGGAAATATTTTTTGCTTTGACTCTGGCCTTTATGCGAATAACTGGAAAAGGAGAGAACACTGTTAACATTTAAAATAGTGGAAAAAATGTTGCTTTGTTTCTTCCAAGGAGCGCTTCTATTATAATTAAGGCTCTAGTAACATTTCCTTCAGGAAATGTCTCTCACACACATGGCCAGCTGCTGGCCCTGCTTCTCCTGGTCTCAGTCCCATGAGACATCCAAGTACGTGTTCTGATCAAGCAGGCAGTCCCACTAGAGTGCACAGAACTATTTACCTGCTTAATTATAGGCAACCACTTTGGTACCCTGCTGAATCAGGGCCTTTCATACTACTTGGAATTATCCTGCAATGGAAGCCATAATAGAAAAATCTAGGAAGCAAAAAGGAAGAAAGAAACCCCAAATTAACAAATGTACAGAGAATTTTCATAATGCACCTTACTTAGTTAGGCAAGTCTAATTTGAATTCTTCTACATGGTTGGAGTATTGCCCTTGCTAGTTCCACAAACCACCATCCCTCATGTAGATTCATAAATAAGCTAAATTTTAACAACAACACAAAGAATCCTGCTCTGGCTTTTGAAAGTAAAAGGCTCTTTATTAGAAAGCAGAGACTGATTTTTCCAGCAGACAATGGATTTCTTCAAAGATGCCAATGGCATCTGAATCAAATCCAGCCAGGAGGCAGCAATTTCAGAAGAACCAGGTTTGAAATTTACTACTCCCTTTTTCATCAATTTCCAGCAGTCCCTCAAATGCACAGTTTTTACAATTACAAAAATACATGTTCTTTGTAAACAGGAACAATGCCTGGCAGTCCCAAAGGAAGAAAAAGACTCTCTAATCTCTCCTCAGGCAGAATAAACAAAGCTCTTAATCTCTGAAAGCTCTCAGTAAGATACTAATGGATGAATGGAACAACAACCTCGGCCCAAAAAAAAAAATCCCAGCAAACAAATCAGCCCCCCAAAATCCTTCTAAACCAGATAAAGGGTTGCTCTTCCCTGTTTGGTGTCTCTGGTATACTCCAGCAATGCAGACAAAATATCCTGACAAACCAAATTTGCACTGGTAGTTCTGTGTCCAGCCAATAGTGCTTGGAGAGAAAAAGAGAAATCTGAAATGAACCTGCTAAACACCACACAGAATATCTAATAAAATGCACCCATAGTTCAAAGGACAATTTGATGGTACCTCAGTGAAAAGTGTCACACCACCCCGAAAGGTCACATTTATTCGCAAAAGAACAACTGCTCGGCCACAGAAGGCACATATTTCCGAAAGAATCCACAGTGTAGGCTTACAGTGTAAAAGCTGTGTCTGCTTCCAGATGGACTAAACACATGTATTAGTAAAAAAAAAAATTAAAAATTTAAGACTCCTATTAGAACAGTGAAAATGCAATTGGGTTTTGTCACCCTGGGGATTTAGATTGCTCCAGGACAAACACTGTGGTAACCAATAACCAATTGTGTATTACTGAAAACTGCAAACAGTCCAGTACAGCATAATGACTGCCTTTGATGGAAGTCAATGATAAAGACCTGGGATGAAGAGCACTGAAGCAATTCAAAGCAGCCCCAACTCTAAAGAACACACTTAAGCAGCAGGCAAGCACTGGGTGGGAGATGCTTTCCATTTGGCTACATTTTATGTAAAAGCCAAGTGAACTCCTAAGGCATGTGCTGCGCTTTTTGCCGCCACAAAACTTACAACTAACCTGCGCAGCCTAATTTTTCCACAAGCAAGCAAGCCTCCAGCAAGTCTCATGTTCATCAGAGCTACAAATTGCTGTAAGGGCAAGTTATTAACATAAGCTTTTTGTCAAATTAGGCTCTCAGAAGACACCAAGACACTGATTAACAAACTATGTAACTCCCCCCAGTCCCCTTCCTCGTATTTTTAAACCAGGGTCACAGTAGGGTTCTTGGTTCTTGTGGTTTTTACAGGTAAATCTGAACAGAGTCTGGAGGAAGAGGGCAGCTCTGCCCATGGGGGAAGGAAAGCTGGCAGCTTCCAGCCACCCACCACTGCCTAATTTGCAGGAGCAGATAGAGAATGGCTTTTGGATGGACAGAGGCTCATTTTTGCATGCTTTTATAACTTAGGAAACCATCGCATTCTGCAGAGGCACCAAGTGTGATGCATGTCTCCAGAGGTCAGTGCGGACACACAGGATGTAAGGGATATACTGCTCCCCTTCTACTTAGGTCTTCTACTTTTTTGAAACCCATCACTAAGTAAAATACCTCCACAGAAAAGTTTACACATATATACATCAAAGTTGGTCTGGTTCCAACATATATCCTACCGATAACCCGAAGGGGATTCCATGCCGGTGCGTGTATTTCTCTTAGCCCTTCACAAAAGCTGCATTCCCCAACTCGCCCACGCACTCCACACCTTCACAACAAACACCCAGGGCAGCCCTGGTCCCCGCTCCCCGCACTCCGGCTTTGTTCAGCGATCCATCCTGCGGCACGGCCGAGCTCGCTAAACAAACACGAGGAGCGAACCTGCGGCACTCATCCCAGCCCGGCGCTGGGTAATGTATGCAATTACGCTAATCTGCGAACAAGGCTGCCACTGGAAACCGAATACGAGAACGTCAGCATTCCTGGCGAACGTGCCACGCTGCAGCCCGGCACAACAAGGAAAAGCTCCTTAACATACCAAATGGGACTTGGGATGGCCAGGGCTTTCGCTTGCCTCCGCTCCAGGAAGGAGCCACGGCCACCGCCCCGCAGCGAACCTCGTGAGGGGCTCAACAACGAGGCCAAGGGGCCAGAGCCTTTGTATATCTGCGCGGACTGTCCCAGCTCCCGAATGGAGAAAAGGCTCTCGGCTGCAGGAAATGAAACTGTGATTGGGATAGAGATTAGACTGCAGCCCCAAGTTAAGTGGAGCAGGTCTGCCATGAGTGCTACCTACAGATCGGCCATGTAGCGCACAAACCACTGAAGTGGCATCGCTCTCCTCCTTACCGAGGTGACCGCTAGGCTTTTTTGTTTATCCCAAACCACAGCTGTAGGGAGCTGGCAAGGCGTCATCCGATGAAACCTGTCCTATTGCCTCTCCAGGTCCTCAGCCAGATCCAAACCTTCTCCTTCTCCCGTATCTTAACCACCCCTGCCAGACAAAACAGCCAGGCTATTCCAGCAATTGTAAAGATGTCCTTGATTCAGCAGCCTTGCTCCCAATTTCCTTTTTCCATGAAATAAAAAAGCAATGTCTTCTGCTCATAAGAGACCAGTGGATTCTTGGTGGTGTACTGGCATGTCAAATGCTTACAGTGAAACAAACCCCGCAAAGTTAAAAATCCTCATGGTGCATTTACAAGACTGTTTAAGATGGTCAGTGTAAAAGAGCAATAGGCTCTTCTATTTTCCATGACTGCTGAGAATATGCAATGCAAGTTCCTACAGCTTTTCACTGAAAGAACTACTGAGATAGCCACTATCTGATTAAACAGTGTTTACTGTCTGCCAGTTTAAACACAAACCTATGCCCTATATCAAGAATGACTCAGATTAAAACCAACATGTTAAAAGCAAAAATAAATACTACACCTGAGGAAGTAAGGCCTAGGCAGTTAACACCTTTTCACCACAGAAATATGCTCGTTAACTTGGGCTGACAATAAGGCTGCCTGAGAAACTAAAGGAAACTTATCTGGGCTTCTTTCATAGTTACAGACAGAAATCAGCCACCAGAATGAAAAAAAAAAAAATAAAAAAGAAAAAAAAGGAAGAGGAACAAATACACAAGAAGTTTCCAAACCTTTTCATCCTGTAAAGTCTCCCTATGCTAAAAAAATTATTAATAACTAAGTTTTCATAAACCACAAATTTTGCATCGAGACTTAAACACATCAGTAATATTTATGTTGCATTAACGCCTCATTTACACCAGTCCGAAAGAAAACTTTCAGCGTGAAAACTGAAAATGAAAACCAAACAAACAAAGCCCTCAAAGCTCTCAGCGCCCTGCCCTGCTTTCAGTCCCCGAGGAAGGGGCAGCGACCCGGGCCACAGGACGCTGACCGCGGTGGAGGAGCCGGGGGGTGCGCTATTCCCAGCAGGTTCCACCGGGGCTCCGCCGAGCCTGAGGGGGCCGGGAGTGCTCGATGCACCTCCCGGGGAGCCCCCGAGTCCCCCGCCCCAGCGCCCAGCAGCAGCCGTGCCCGCACGGCAGCGCTGCCCCAGGACAGCCCGCCCTTCCCGGCCGTGGCAGCAGCTGTCAGCCGCGCATCCAGCCCGCTCCGCAGCTCCCCCGGACACNAGGAGACTGGGGAGCCCCGTCCGCGCCCCGGCAGGCGGGAGGGAAAGCCCGGCCCGTGCCCTGCCGAGCGCCCGGGGCCGCGGAGGGAAGCGAGGGCCGCGGAGGAGGAGGGCCCGCCGCCCCCGCGCCGGGAGGGGGGCGCGTTGTGTTNAAGAGGAACAAATACACAAGAAGTTTCCAAACCTTTTCATCCTGTAAAGTCTCCCTATGCTAAAAAAATTATTAATAACTAAGTTTTCATAAACCACAAATTTTGCATCGAGACTTAAACACATCAGTAATATTTATGTTGCATTAACGCCTCATTTACACCAGTCCGAAAGAAAACTTTCAGCGTGAAAACTGAAAATGAAAACCAAACAAACAAAGCCCTCAAAGCTCTCAGCGCCCTGCCCTGCTTTCAGTCCCCGAGGAAGGGGCAGCGACCCGGGCCACAGGACGCTGACCGCGGTGGAGGAGCCGGGGGGTGCGCTATTCCCAGCAGGTTCCACCGGGGCTCCGCCGAGCCTGAGGGGGCCGGGAGTGCTCGATGCACCTCCCGGGGAGCCCCCGAGTCCCCCGCCCCAGCGCCCAGCAGCAGCCGTGCCCGCACGGCAGCGCTGCCCCAGGACAGCCCGCCCTTCCCGGCCGTGGCAGCAGCTGTCAGCCGCGCATCCAGCCCGCTCCGCAGCTCCCCCGGACACGCCGCCGCCCCGCCGCCGTCCCAGGAGCCGCCCCCGGCCCCCACGGGCTCCCCGCGGGGAACGCTCGCTTCCTCCCGCTGCCCCGCCACCCAGCAGTGTCGCAACACGGCCCGGGGCCCCGCTCAGCCCCGCGCCCCCCGTGTCCCCCGGTGTCCCCCGGCCGCGCAGGTGGCAGCGCGCGGCCCCCGTGCCCCGCGTACCTGTTCGNAATTAGTGTGAACAAAGAGAAAAGATCAGAGGTAAAAAAAAGCCAGGAACAAAACAACAACAAACCTCTGAAGTAAAAGGTGAGGCAGCCTTGAGAATCTCCAGTCCTGACTGACTGCAAACGCCAGCGCCAGCCTAGTGCTTTGTGAGGCGGGAGATCCTGCACTCGTTTGTCCAAGCAGAGTCAGGACTGGCTTGGCGCTGTCCCGGGCACAGCGCGGCTGCCACAGCATCTGTGCCTGCTGCCCAGCGCTGTAAACACTGGCATCGAACGAAGGCACACGGCAGCAGCGGCTGCAGCTTCAGCTCTCCCCTCTCTGTCACTGTTCAGACCATGCTTGCTGACGAAAAGTGGCTTGGAAGAAAGGAGTTCTCCTGTCTTTCAAACAGTTTACTTCCTAGAAAGGAGTTTGGTTTAGTTTTTTGTTTGGTTTTGGGCTTTTTAATACCAAACCCTTCATTTTGCTCCTTCCAAGAGTTGTGGCCACCCTTGACTTAACATCAAAATATACCTACAGATGACCTCGCCATTGCAACAGCACAGTGACAAACACTGTCCTCATTTTATATCGAGGTGATGCACAAAACCTTCATGATTCACTGAGTGTGAGCTACTGGTAAAATAGACCAGCCTTGATGCAAGGATTTTAAATTCAGAACCACACTTTCTCATCTTTGTGAGCATCTCTGCTGTTCTTTGTGACTGCCTCCACCTTACACCTTTCTATCCGCTCCTTTTTGCTTTGTACCATCTCACAGAACTGTGGAGTGGTTGATGATGGAAGGGACCTTAGGAAGTCACCTGGTCCAATCCCCTACTTAACCAGGACCACCTGGAGCAGATTACCCAGGACTGTGTCCTGATGGCTTTTGAATATCTCCAACTCCAAGGTTTCTGGTTAACTTGTGCTAGTGATCACCTCTGTTCTGTAAGGTTTTTTTCCATTTGTTCACCTTGATCCATACCCAGACTTCATAACCATTGTGTCATTGTGACAGGCAGATATGAAGCTGGTATTCTAGGCCCATCTGCAGAGCAATAGCAATAAGACAGCCTGAAAAAACCTTACTGTCTGCTTTTCAGTCCTCTTTTTCCTACCTCAGCTATGAACAAATCTTTAAGAAATGTGCAAACAGCTCTGCTTTGTATAGTCCAAGTCTCATATAGCTTTGATGTGGAATTTAAAAAAACAGACACAGCTGGATATTGAACGTGCACTTAATTTTTTAACCAGTCAGAATTGGGACTAGCTGGTTGGCTCACAGGTTACAAAAAGTAGCTTTCTTATGGAATAGAAACCAGTCACAAACCTTATTCAGGGCACCAGCACTTAGTACACAAGGTTCTATCCAGTTTTCAGTGTCCAGACAAGGAGCAGACAATTCTCTCAGTGATAGAGATGCCCCAAGCTTTGCAAAAAGCCATGAAATGTTTCATTCCAGAACAGTACAGAGGAAAACAAGAAGCCACATTTTTAGAGTACCTACACATGGTCACCAATTCTCACAGAAATGGCAATGGGGGTTAAAATTGCAAAATGTAACAGCAACTCCCAATGGAACATTATAGAGGAGACACTCCTTCTGACATTCAAAATAGAAGTAATTAGGCTCCAAAACCAAATTAGAAAAGTGGCAATTTATTAGGACTGCACAAACAGGCTGCAGGGAGGCTTAGGCTCTCTGTGACTGTTTATTACTTTTAATTCTTCTTTGCCACATACATCTCACAGCTTCCCCACCTATTGCTTAAGTGAGATCTAATCCCTGAATAGCAAGGTAGCAAACCTGAATATAATAATTAGCATTTATAAAGCATCTGGTGTCTTCAAAGGATTTAAGCATTAATTAATCCTTGTAATCACCTCAGGATGTAGTTAAGCATAATATGGTGAGTGGTTTGTACACACAGAGGCAGTCAGAACACCTTGCTGCATCCAAAGGTTGTCCACATGTGCCCAGAGGGGCACCACACGGCAGCACGAAGCATTACCAGGGCTCTGCTTGTCCAAGAACAAAGAGCCAACCTAATCAGAAATGCTAATCCCAAAGGGTAACATTTTGTGCTCAAATCTGTTCCTCCTTTCTTCACTGCATCTAAAAGCAGAAAATACAGGAATGTACCAAATGACAGTTCTATTGCAGACAAATAACAAAAATATTAAAACGAATCAACATAGTAAAACTGTATCAATATAAAAGATGAACACGGCACAGGTTAGAGAATCCTTCTGGGGTTTTTTTGTACCCTGGAGTAGTAATTGAATATCACACGACTTAAGAGTAAATAGTTTTGACACATTTAAAATAATAAAAGGGGAACTTTAGCCACCTAGACTTCCAGCAAAGGAGGTAAAGGGAAGCTTTTACCCAAAGCTGCAGTATCTGCCATGTGGCAGGTGGCCTCACACATTAGCACAGCTGCCAGCATTAACAGCAGCACCAACACGTGCAAGCCAAAACAGATGGGACAAACAGGTTCCTTTCTGCCTCAGATTAAAGTGCTCACATGTGGCCCACATGAGGTAATAAGGCAACACCAAAGGCAGGCAGAAACCATTAAAACACCGTTGCAGAAGGATAGAATTGCATAGAAGAGGAAAATGTCAAGCAGGGGCTCTCAATAATTTTTTTTTCATAATTCATCCTGCCCACAGCGTCACTTGAATGTTGAGTAAGAGAGGGGAGGGTGCTGTGCCTATTCCACGTCCACTTAATTTTCCTACTGCAATTCTGATTATAATGGTTGTGCAGAAGGGAAACCTCCCCCTTCTCCTTGCTGATTTAGAGTGAGCAGATGGTGAAATTTTAATTGTGCTTTTTGTATTTCCTCCTTTTTATGGGTTCTTAAAATCTTGAGTCAAATCTTTTGTTTTGTTTGGATACCAAAAAGGAAAGCAAATTTCCATTATGCTGGTTTAGGACCCTAAAGTTCACACCCTTCTTTTAAAACCTTCCTGATACATTAAAGTAATAACTAGGGGAGAAATGTAGTCTTAAAACCTCCAAATGAAACATTTTGCCTGCAAGCACATTTCACACAACTATTAAATGAAAACAACATCCTCAAACTGTTTCCATTGTTGGACCACAACAATAGTAAGTGCTCTTGTGTTCTGAGATGCAACTCTACTATGCAAAAGCAAAGTTCAGTTCTCCATTTCATACATATTAATGCATTTATCTATCAAAATATTTTATAGAACTGTGCTACTTTTTCTTGTTAATAAGCACTCCCATTTTCCAGGCTCTTACAGAACATGTCTGCAGGTAGATGTGGCATAAATAGCAACAGTATTTTAAAATTGAACAGGCCCTTACCTATCTCTTTCCAGTCTACAATATATTATGGCAAGATTTTTAATAGGTGCCATGAGACCATGAATTAATAAATACATATAAAGGAGTCATGGTGTGTAATACTTCCTAGCCATTTTTCACAATGTTAGTTGTCTAGATGTTGAAACAAATACAGATGCCTTTCAAATCTCTAATCTATACTTTAAAATGAAGATGACCAACAGAATGGAAGAGTTGAGTGTTGGCTATGTTATTACACAGATGAAGAATGTTAGCAAGGATTTCTAGGATTATTTTCTATCTAGCCATGACCTCGTGCTGTAAAGTATGTGCTGTGCAGCTTCCAGCAATCCTCATCCTTTAACTGTAAACACACAGTTCCTCCATTTGATTTGCTGAAAATGGTTTAAAAGACAGTCACATGGTCAGCTGCTCTTGCTCAAATGCCTTCATGTCTGGAGAAGACAGCTGGAAATGACTCATGGGGTTAAAGAGCAGCTTCTGAGACCCATAACTGTGTTCTTTATTATTTTGAGTAAGATTTATACACTGTGCTACCTATGGCCAAAGTTCAGTCTAGGAATTAAAATCTTTAAATCATCTTTTTGGAAAGCGTCTTCTGTTTGTTTTCCACTCTATTTGTTTTTCACTTGTAAATTTGTGACATCTACATCTACCCAGTAGCAAAAGTGCTAAAAGGGGAAACTAACTGTGAAGTACAAAATAAG
This sequence comes from Hypocryptadius cinnamomeus, assembly GCA_013400635.1. NCBI lineage: Eukaryota > Metazoa > Chordata > Aves > Passeriformes > Zosteropidae > Hypocryptadius > Hypocryptadius cinnamomeus. The sequence goes on from VYZP01072022.1 coordinate 15,494, forward strand.
AAACCACCAACCCACCTACAGAATCTTTTTTAAAGCAGACTTTTGCTGCACCTGGGCATGGAACAAAAAGCACTCAGAAGTCTCATACTGTGGTGGGATGTATGTATACCTAATTCCAAAAGATTTGACAACTTTAAATTGATTAGCACAGCTTGTCTGGGAGGCTCCCAAGATGTTGACAGCACCTCATATCAATTAAACTTGTGTGAATTGAAAATAAAGATTAAGCTCACTTGTCCTCTTATCAAGTTAATGCCTGCGAACCACCCTACCCTAACAAGAGCTCAGGAAAGTCTGCACTTCATGTAATGAGGTCTCTGTAAAACCATCCTGCTCTGAGTCTGCTCACCTCCTAAGACAATCTGTCTATTCACTATCAGCCTTCCACAAAAAAAATGTGGTTAAATAAAGTGCTTCAGTAATTTGATTTCATCCAAGTTCTAACATATATTGTAGATAGTGTAAAAAGCATAACAAATAATTCAATATTCATAAGAATGCAAGAGCTTTCAAAAGAGGTCTCCTACATGCAAATAAAAGAAATCCATGAAATACATTACCAGCTACTTATCCATTGTAATTAATTTAACACTTTTCCACCTAGAATGTCTTTTGAATATCAGATGTGTGGTTAAAAATGAATACACACTTTCTGTACAAATATACACACTTTCAAATATAAAATCAAATTACTATTCTAATGGGCTTACCGTATTTCCATGCATGTAGATAAAAGCACATTTTTAAATTTGCAGCTTACTAGCCAGTTTTAAATTTTTGTACAAGCTTATGTACAGTAAATTTAAGCCTCTGGACAGCAGACTTGCCTGTCTTAACTACCTTTCAAAGATTTCCTAAAACAAGTCTATGGACCCCAAGGCTTCCTAGAACCACTGACTGCAGACACACCAATGCTGCCCCTTGTCTTTCCTGCTGGGTTTCACAACACAGAATATTTTTTAACCCAATCTTCTGGACTCTTTATAAAATATTATTTTAAATGTTTGAAAATTAGAATGTATATATACATAGTAACCCCTTACCACATTCATACTGAGCATGTGTGTAAGCATATCCTGAAAGGAATAATCATCTTTAGTGTATGGAGTGCAAAATATTCTGTATATAAAAATGACTCTAACTACACCAGTCTCTAACAAGCAGAATTCTTATGGATTGAGCCAAACAGGATCATAAAAGCTTTTGGCTGCTAATGTTGCAGAATCCCATCTGGTTTCATGGAACAACTTATTTTGCTCTCCATTTAAGCTCCCAGTAAGAAATTAAAAAAAAAAAAAAAAAAAAAGAAAAGAAAAGTGAGAGAGAGAAAACAAAGAAGAGATATTTTCTTACGTATGCAAATTATATCCATAAGTTATTCCAAATAGGGAGAAAATACTTCAATCTTATTACAGAACAAACAGAAAAACAGAGTCTAATTCTTGGCACACAAGTTCCACATAACAGTAAACAGTCTGTGTAACACACAGAAAAAGGGTAAGAAAGAAATCTCGAAGGCCAAGTTTGTAAGAATTCAAATCAGACTTTGCCTAGTTAGCTGGGTAAGTAACAGCATAACTGACCCCCCACACTCTCATTTGTTTTGTGTTTTTTTTCTTTTTTCTTTTTAAGCCCAACACAACAAAACCTTTAATAGAGGAAAGAAGATTTCTTTTAATACCCCAGAACAAAAATTCTGCGTAATCCATGTTTCCTCACTCAAGCATTCATTGTTAGTAAAGTCAAGGCAGAAAAGCTTTTTCAGCAAAGTAAATGCCATCACAAGGAAACCTCTGGCTAATGGGGATATGAGCCTGCAACAGTCTTTTTATCTGATGTTGTTCTTTAGAAATATTTTCTGTATTTAATGCACAGCTCTAGTCCAATAAAATATGACTAAGAAGACTAAAGGGGTTTCTCTACAATGGAAGATGGGATTTAGAGAATGCACTTAGTGTAGTTCATAAACAGTAGAGGCACTTTGTGTTTTCCAATTTTCAGGGTGTGCTGAATTGCTGCTGAAAATAAAGACTCACATTATCTCTGGGGTAAATCAATTCTCTGGATAAAGCTGTCAATTTTTCTTTATATTAGGAACTGATTGAAGTGTTCCTATTTAGTCTGATGCCAGTATCAGATCACCTGTCACTCACTTCACAACTCAGGTATTGCTACAGCCTTTAAGAAATCACACAAACGGTTTGTATTCTGCATAAATTAAGGACTTACTTAAAAGCATTACCTGACATGATGACAGAACACACATCTCAAGGAAAGCATGAGACTTATTACCCACAAAAAGAGGGGGTTTTAATACTTTTTTAAATCATTGCATGACAGAGTAGACAGAGAACTAAGTAGAACTTTAACATTTATGGAATGGGTGAAAAGGAATTTGGTACTTAAAAAATATTCCTACAACCTGAACGACTAGACTTTGCCTATATGTCTTAATTTCCAGGAACTGTAAAGCTACAACATAGCTTTATTATATTATTTGTACCTATAATAATAGTGGTAAATCAGCACTGAAGTGGCTGTTCTACAATTGTTTTCTAACATAATAGTGGTGATTGATCTTATTTTATAATGGTACCAATGAAAGAAATAGTAAGACTCAAAACTTAACTGCAAAATACAGCAATACTTTCTAACCATGAGATTGGATTAGTTTATAGATCAATTTAGCCTGCTTTGAAACTGCTGCCAAAAATGTTTTAGAGCATTAACTTGCTCTTGATTTAAAATTCAGCTGAGGACTTAGAAAACAATTATGCATAGGCTCTAGGCATCTCAAAACAGAGTAACACTTCCCTGTCGAAAACTACCTAAGGATGTAAAAGACCACCTCAAAAAATGGGGCTGAAGAGGGAATAAAAAGAGAAAAGCAGCAACTTTCCCAGCAGAAACATTCCACCCTTGAAAAGAAACCCTTCACCATTCCTTACTCCTCTAAAGCAATAATTAATGACGGGCCAACAACATCACCTCACAGATAGAAATGTTAAATTGGGTCCAAGATGCTTTCACGTAATCCACCAATGATGTAATACACGATGAACAAAATCCTTGGAATATTATTATCACTGAAAACAACATCCACTTTCTGGTTCATTGATTCCATTTGTTACTCATTACACCAATTTTTAGACACTTTTTTCCTTTTCACTTTATGCCAATAAATGTTGGTGGATAAGATTAAAACAGAGATTTACTTGCAGAGTGATAGAAGAAAAAAGAGTGATAGAAGAAAAAAAGATTGCGAAGTTCTTTTCCTAGTAACACCTTTAAACCTGTGCGATCATAAATGCAGATGATGCCAAGAACAGCAGTGATGCCTGACAGACAACTCTTTTATTATTGACATAAAGATTTTAATATTTATTATTATTTATTTATGACTGCCTGTTTTTTCACAAGTGACATTATGCCATTTCCTTCAAGTTGGAAGTGTTACCCCTTAATCCCTGTCCAATGGTTATATCCCGTATTTGTGGAATAAGCTTTCCCTGTTGCAAGTGAAGCATACTACAGGATTGTATTTTTCCTAAATATTTCATTGGCATTATTTCTGGAGAACCTTGACTTGTGGAGACCTCTTGCCAAGTTCTGCTGTTCTTTCACATGGTTCCAACCCCATGGTTTGAAAACTCTGGGATTGTTTCCCTCTTAGGTTTGTACAGGCATGCCTCCACTCGTGCATTAATTCAGGTCAGGAGGGTATTTTAAAGATAATCCTCACAGTGGATTTTGTTTACATGGCAGAGTTGGCTGGGAGGTCACAAACTGATTTCTTTTTGGATGGACTACACTTCAAAGCCAAGAGTGAACAGCGTGCTCCAAGGACTGAGAAGCCCTTGGAAAGGCTCAGGCTGAGGGAAACTGAGGCCACACAGATTAGGACATCAGGCTCTCAGCACCAGATCTCTGCTCTGTAAAAGCAGTTTGATGGGGCTGCTCTCATTAGTCTATATCGCCAAGCATCCACTTCAATCATTTATCATGGTTACCTCACTGAGCCTCACGAGGCTTAAGATTCTTTAATATTCACTAGCATGACTCCAGCCCAAAGAAACTTCCTCCACACATCCCAATTTCCTTGATTTTTTAAATCTTTCTTACTGTCTTTTCTCCCCTTTATTGAGAACTATTAGGCAACTCTTCAGCAAACTAAATTTGGTTCAGTAACTATTTTGCTAGGCTTTCAATCTAGTTACTGATCTTCAAAGACAACATTGTTTGCCAAAAGACTGCCTAGCATGAAGTTGCTAAATTTACACTTCCTTTACTACACAAGTTACTCTGTTCTTCAAAGGTGCTCCCTGAATCCCAGAGAAATTACAAACACCCCTTTTTGAGCTGGTGCCTGAGTAATATGATTGTAATACAATTAAGTGCATCTCCTGGGAAACAGTTTGGAGAACACAAGATCGTTTAATGGCAGACAGACATTAAGAGCCTAGCTTTCATTTCAAGGATTTATTTTGAAAAACAGTAGTGGGAGGGGGTTTCATGCTGTCATTACAAGAGTGGGAAAAGCAAACACGGCTGATTTGCATGGTGAGATCCTGACATGCACTGAAGGAGAACAGTACATTATCACGTACATGCTGTACTTGTGAGAGCAAGAATTTCATATGGCCAGGAAAATTCAACCAATTAAGTGGTAAATCCAACTGGCTGAACAGTGGCAAATTAATTACAAAGTGCTGGTTCACACAAACACAGATGCTTCCCTGATGTAACTTACTGTGACAGGAGCCACAGAGCCTTGAACTAAAGGATGGTTACAAAATATTACTAAAAACACTTGGCATTTGTTACAAGTGAGCATTTAAAGCTCTGAACTCTGATTAGCTATTACACACAATATTAGTTTTGCATAGTAACAGCACATTTTAAAATTTAAGCAGTGAAAAATAACAAAAAAGGATCAGGGCATATAAAATTAACCTTTGAAAGCAAACTTTCCTGACCCTTCTGAAAGAGGAGAGTTGGAGACTTTCTTGGTAGTATCCTTTTTTGCTTTTTTAGTGCTGTTTTCTGTGACCGTCTCTCATTATCTATTTTGTTACTCAAAAAAACCCACCCAAACCCAAAACAACAGGGAAGGGAGCTGCAAAGTTTCACTAGCAGAATATTCAGCTAAATTTAAAAGAAGCAGACCAAAAAGTTGAGGATCAAGATTTGTAAGGATTTCTGTAAAAAGGGAATGAGGCAGGCCAGAAAGAACAAAATAAATGGATGACAGGAATTAATCATAAAAACAGTGATTTTCCAACCAAGTAAAACTTTAAAAACAAGTAAAACTTAAAGCAAACAAACAAAAACTCCCCCCAGCCCCACCCCATTTGAGATTAAACACCATTTCTTGGCTTAATAAATGTTTGCTTTTAAGGACAAGCATTTTGAATCAGCATTACTTTTACTTCTTATTACCAACAAAATGATATTTCCTACTTAAAGCTCCTAAGAGATAAGCTGCTTTCCAAAACAGTTGCACAGCTGTTTTGCAGAAGCTCTGAAATGCAACGTTACCATTCCACATATTACCACATCAGAATGCCTGTCTGCAGACAACTAAGCTGAGCTGTTATGTCTGGTCTTTTATAGCAGCTTATCTTTCATATTAGTAAATAAAACACCCCAAGGAAATTACAGTTAGAGGGCTGAGATTAAAAGGAGGCTCCATCACATTTACATCCTCACACTTAGAACTGCACTTGCTTCATGTGAAATTGCCCAGGAGTGTTGAGGCCATGCAGGCTCTCAGCACAGCTGCAAGCAGTAGTTAAACACAAGGTTTCCATGGACTGGTGCTCTCAGTACTAGAGAGGCACAGCTAGGAAAATCAGGATTTACACATTTACCTGATAGCCCCCTCCTCAGTAAAGAGACCTAGAAGGCAACACTTTGCATGTGAAAACAACTGCATCATATTTCAGCTGAAAATGCTAGTCTTAAGCCTGACCAGGCATATTTAAAGGAAATTAATAAATATGTAGGTGGGCAGCGTGCATAGAAGCAACAGCACAAAACACTGAGTGGGGTGTAAAGATCAAATTCCCTGAGTCTCTTTTGGTCACTCTGCTGTCCTTCAAGTTACCACTTAATGCACCTACAGTAACATGGATCAAAAAAAGGAATATTCCCTTGTCTGCTTTGCTCCTCAGGCACAAAGAACTTGTCAATGCAAACTGTCTTGGAGCACCCAGATAGTACTCATTTATTGCTTTAACATCCTAAATGTAATGGGAGAATGTCATGGAAGTCTAACAGCCAAAAAAACCAACTCCAAAGCAGCCTTTTTGCACAGATACATGAGGATTTTGTGCAATTTATGATCCTTGTACAAAATTCAACATTTTTAGAACAACTCAGGGCTCCAGCACCTGTGGATGTTAGTGACTTATGCCTGTACACCAAGGTGGGAAGGAGAGGTGAACATGCAGAGATGCCCTCAGGAGGTTTTATGTTCACAGAATGATCACAAATGTTCTAAAAGTAAGACATAACTAACAGCTGAAGCAGTAATAAGGGGGGGGGAAATAAAAATCCAGCATTTTACTAATAGAACTGGTCCTATTTCCATTCCTTCCAATGGGTCTTCAAAATCAAGAAGGGGAACAATAATAAAAGTACAAAACTAACTGCTGTTTTCAAAAAGCACTAACTAACCACATTAGAGAGAAAAAAAAAATAAAAATTTTAGAGTATTTCCCTTGGATTTGCAGATGGAAGAACAAAGCAGTTCAAACAGCTTCCCATGACAGTAAAGGCAATTCACAGGATAAACATAGCACTTTATGTACTTTAAAATAAACAAATAAAAATTATCAGAAAACCATCAAGATCCACACCATTCAAGGCAGTCAGAAATGCAGACAGATTCTATGTAAGAACTCAAATTTTCTTTGGTAGAAAAGAAACTTAACTTAAAACTAAATGTTTCATTTAAATAAGACATATAAGTGATCCACAATAATTACAAAATACTTACACACAGCAAAACAGTTTTCCAAGTATTACTTTCAAGAGAATAGTTTTAGATTAGATATTAAGAAGAAATTCTTTACTGAGAGCATGGTGAGGCACTGGCAGTGATTGCCCAAGGAATTTGCAGTGTTCTCACCCCTGGAATTGCTCAAGGCCAGGCTGGATGGATCTCTGAGCAACCTGGTCTGGTGGAAGGCATCCCTTGTTCAAGCAAGGCAGGGGCTGGAACTCAATGGTCTTTAAGGTCCCTTTCAACCCATTATTTTAATTACTGTATTATCCAAAGCAAAGTAAACCTGAAAATTATCTGCCCACAATTCAGAGGAAAACTTCTCAGAATGATATATTACCATTCCTCCTTTGTATTTGATTTTTGTATAGATACTTAGATTCAGAGTTGACAAAAGGCCAACAGTGTCACAGAAAGAGACATGAAAATACTTCCATGACAAACTGAACTGTAAGAACCACAGCATCCTGTAAGAAAAATTTCTTACAGTGAGATTTTATTCTGGCAAAGCAGGGGAGTTAAATTTAACTATTTAATAACTGAGAGTACATGACACTGTTCTCCCATTTCAGCTTCCTTTGCTCCAAATACTCCTCTATGAGGTGAGGCATAGAAGGCATGCTGACAGAACATTTGTGTGTCTTATATGCTAATGGGTGTGGGGGAAGCTTTTGCAAGAGCTGCATATTACATGTCCCACAGGGATCAGGTAATCAGTGAGTTAAATGGAGTCTTCAGCACTGCCAGGGTTAGTCTGCTCTTTCCTGAAGTGGCAGAACAAAAATAAAGTTCTTAATTTTTTACCTATGGTACACTTTGGAGCCAGAAAGTTTATTAAATTTATTTTTGGAAGTAAAACAGTCTTTATACACAACAGAAGTATATAACATATTTCATAATAATGACCTAGTAAACCAGTGAGCTGTCCCTTAACTGTGTTTCTGAACAACTTGCATGAAACTGATGCACAAGAAGTTCCACCCAGATAGGAGAAGAACTTTCCTGTGCAGTGACCATGCACTGGAACAGATTGTCTAAAGAGGTTGTGGAGTCCCCCTCACGGAGAACATTCCAGAACCACCTGGATGCAATCCTGTGCCATGTGCTCTGGGATGGCCCTGCCTGAGCAGGGAGGTTGGGCCAGATGACCCCACTGTGGTCCCTTTCTGTCTCACCCATCCTGTGATTCATATGCTCCTTAAGTATCTGGAAGAGAGGTCTAGTGGATTTGGTAGCGTAAAAAATATATGCAATTAATAAAAAAACCCCTTGGCAACAGAGATACCATTTTATTACATATACAGTGCTATATCCACTTGAATATGGATAAACAAATTCCAAATGAAACAAATAAAAAACCAAAAATCTCTAGGATATAAAGATCATTAATGAGCATATTGAAGTTAAAAAACCCAATCAGGGCATGTCATATATTTGAAGTTTTATTGATGGGAATGCAAATATAACCATGGCATAATCACAAAAACAATTAATAACATTTCATTAAAAGCAATTTCTTAAAAACATCTGCAATCATCTATAACAAATACACTGAACATTTGAATCCTTGTATCTTTAATCAAAATACTCTTATAGAAGTATATTAGAGATGGATAATAAAAACCCAACATCCAACTTTAATATAAAAAAATGGCAGTAATGCCTAAAACTGGGCATCTAAAATCAGTAGGTATCTTATGTAGATGGATTTCAGGAAGTGCTGATTATTCTTTCTCTGGAAAATAAATATTTCCATTTGCTCAAAAGGCGTCCCCCGAAAAAACAGAGGGGCATTTACTGATGGCTAATTATCACCTAAACCTCAAATGAATGCAGATGTTTATTGTTAACACAAATATTTTTTTATATATACTCTCCAGTCACAAGATTCAATTTAATTCATCAATGTGCATACCTGAGGTGCTAGGTTGTCTACATTCAGTTTTTCTGGAAGAGATACTAAACTGATACAAGTCAATACAGGATATTTTAGCTGAACTGTTCATCTTCTTCAAATCATTCTTCCTTTCCAAGGAACTTGTTCTTCACCTACTGACAAAGGGTGTAAAAGAACCCCATATATCCTTTATTTATCTCTCATGTCTTCATTGCTTGCATCTGACCTGTTAATACAAAGAAACATCTAGTCTTAGCACAAGATGAATTCTTGCTGCATTTTGCTTTTTGAAAACATAAAGTAAATCTAGATATTTTGGTGCAGTTACAAGAATGGGGGACAACAAAGAGTTTGTTTTCAACTTGCTCTCTCATCCACTTTTGAAACTTCTGTACAGCCAAGTTGTTTCCCCCAAATCCTGCAAATTTAGCAGGGAGACTCTTCCCACCTAATACAGTTTTTATCTTCTTCAGGCTTATAAGATCACTTTGATTACAATAAGACTTGGCAGTTTGTTTTATGAAGTATGCATTTCAATTTCTTGCACGTATTTTGGCTTCCACCTAACTGAACATGAACCACCCAGCAGCAAAATATTTAAAGATTGGTTTCTAATAACTCACATGAAACTTTGCTCTCAGTAGCCACACTTCTCCATATTGCTGCCTGATTGCCACTTCTCAACTCACTTCAAATGTTTTCTTGGTTACCAAAAGCACCCAGCATCCCATATAAAATGTGGAAATCAGCACAATCTCCCCCACTAAGGGGTAATGCTGTGGGACAGGTTTGTTCTACCCTATGGAGGATGTGCTGTTGCAAAAGCAACCCCATTACAAAATAGGGAAATAGTAAACTCAGCCTTCACTAGGGAAAAAAACCCACAAAACTTTCTGCCCCTGCCACCCCAACTGTGAAATGGGTCTGGAACGGGTAACTAAGGAAAGCTTGGCTGCTGACAAGAACTGTGCACTCATTCACCAGGTGTCATTTCCTCCTCTGAATTTTATGGCATCCCCAGGCTGTGATTTAGGGACTACCATGACTACAGAGCTGTTCCAAATATTTCCATCTGGTGCTCTAGGAATGAGGAGAATCAAGAGTAAAAACTTGTCCTTGAAATATCAAAGTATTCAGCCTTTAAACATATAATTGCCAAACTACATGTGCTTAGGTAGCAGTACCATTTAAACTCAACCCCTCTTCAGCTTTTGGGTTCACTGAACCAGGGACTTAAAGGAAATTTTCAGATAGAGCCCCTTCATGAGGATTTTCAGCTCAGAAAATTAACAATTTTAACACTCACTAAGAAGTGAATAGCTGTAAGAGCTATGTGAGTGACAGCAGAAGCATCTGCTTGCTGTGCTTAAAAAAATCTACATATATAACTTAAATATTTTGTCAGAAAATATTTACACAAGCATTTCAGATGCTTCTAAGTAGCATGAAGCTATGTACAAACCCAAAATTTGGATTGAAACTCTAAAGGTTCTTCCAAGAGAAACGCAGACTCTGAACATAGCAAGAAAACTAAGCCAGAACTATGCCTGAAATTAGGAGAAATTATGATTTGAAATCTGCCTCTATGATGACAGGATACAGGAGAGGAGGAAACCCAATACCAAAATCTTGGCTCCCCACACCAGAATTATTTTAGCTGGTGGAGGATACATCACTGCTCTTCTGTAGGGCAGTAAATCTCTTTCTAAAGACAATTTTTGGCGAGCAGCCCTCCCTCTGAAAACATCACCGAATGTACATGTTTTTGTACTGTACAATACCTCGGTAAAACAAACCATCTTTTTCTAGTCAGTCTAGTAGAAAGGACAGCCTGGTGTCCCCAGAGCAGTGGGGATGGGTTAACCCGGGCCAGCGCTGGCTGTTACCCTTCTGGAAGGAGGCTCTGTCCCCGGGCCAGCGCTGACACCCGGCGGCCGGCAGGGCACAGCACAGGCGGGTGCTGCAGTCAGCTGAGCCCGCACCACCCGAAGCACTTCACAGCACAAGCAACGCCAGCCAGGGAGCTAAAACTGGGACCGGCCTGCCAAAACTATGCCACACTTCACTAATCTAAACGTTGAGCAGGAGGACAAGAGAGACCAGAGCCTTAGCAACACACAACAGAAGGAGACACAACATCTGTACCAAGTTTGTAATTACACGACATCTGTATCAAGTTTGTAATTAAAGATGCTGGATGTCAGACATATCCAAGCTGGATCCGATATTTTCCATGCATTTATGAGTGTCTGCATGTCCTATAATTGTTATGGTGTAAGAATTTCTTCTTTTGGCTCTGGATTAAAGAGCTGAAGGTGTATAATTAAACCCAGTGTATTTGTCTGGATACTTGGCTTATTTTTTTTCACCATTTCTTGATACATAACATTAAGTTATGTAAAACAGGGACAGGGCATTAAGAATAAATTAAAGAAGAAACTGAACTACCACAATAAGAAATTGGAAGTGTGGGAGCTGGTATTGTTTAAATGGAAGTGCTACACCGTTTGCAAGAGTGTGCATTAATATTTCATATTACACACTTTGGTCAGGGAAGTCCACATGATGTTTTGTGTACATTAAGGAGGTAAATGAAAGGCAAATATGAGATAAAGCTTTAGTACTCACTGTGTAATTTGATCTGGCAGCAGAAATGGACAGAAAGAAAACAAAGGAAACCATAAAGAAAAAACCTTACAAAATGAAAGAGTTTAACAGAATGAAAATACAGCAAGAGAATTACATATGATATACCTTGGAGCCAATCCACACCTTCTTGTAATCCTTCTCCTTTAAGAGCATCACTGGCACTGAAAGAAACAATTTAAATTTCAAAAACATTGTAAAAATACCAGTTTTAGTTGAGTCATCACCAAACTTGTAATTTACATAATTGCAAAGTAGCATCAGGTAGTTGCCTTAAGTTTTCTTCCTATGGAGAAGACTGCTCCTCAAATAATATAGGGTACCTTCCCCACAGGGAAACACCATTTCATGATGTGATCTCTTTTAATTCCAAGGAACAAGGAATCATTTCTAGAACATGAGGGGCTCTGGGAGAGCTCCCACACGAGGCAGACACATTGTTTTGCAGCACCTCCCTCCTCAGACAATGCTGTGAAAGATGTTTACTCCCTCCAACAGCAGCCATGAATCATGGAATCATTTAGGCTGGATATGACCTTTAAGATGATCAAGCCCAAATGTCCTCCATGCAGTTCCTACACACAGTGAGAATGCTGGAGTACTGGAAGGAGGAATTATGTGTGTGTACACAGGAGTGCCTGTTAATGTATAAAACTATTCTGCTACACTGAGAGCAGTGTAAATCCACCTTCTGAATCACTGGGGGATAACTGATTAAATGCTCTTCATTCTTCAATTTATGAAAACCAGCACTGGACTGAATCTGGACTGCAAATGCAGTTCCCTATAAAATGATGTTCCAAGAAGCTTGGGAATTCATGAGTGTGATTTCTGGACAAAAACAATGTTCAGGTAATCAAGTTTAACATGAAAGGGCCTAAAATGAAAATTGTAGCCTTCAGCAGCATTTAGCTGCTGATTTCACTTTTATTTATAACAGCTGAGGACTTTAATAGGACAAAAAACTAACTTCTATAAAGCACTTCTGATAAAAGGAGAGGTTTTTCCTTGTGAACATCAGCACTAAGTAAAGCTTACACCCTTCAGGAACAAAAGACTAGCTCCTACAACTAAAAATCCCCTCCAACATGACTGGGTACAAAGAGTACAGTGTCTCTCTGAATAGAGAAGAGAACAGTTTACTAAATGGCCTTTCAACAACAGTTTACTGAAGCATCTACAGAGTGGAAAAAAACTCCAAAGGTTTTATTATTGATATTCTCAAACCTGCAAGGTAATCTAGCAGGAGCACTCTGATAACAATTCTACTCAATTTCCCAGCAGAATATAATGTCAACAGTTCTTCTCATATTAACCCTTTCTGATTTCACTGGAAATCCTCCATTCCATTACTTGGCTAACAGCTCTGCTGTGAAAACTCTAAAGACACCGTCTGTCTAAATGAATGCATTGTACATTTAAAGTAAGTTTCACTGTAAGTATTTTAATATTACTGTTTTAAATTTAGTGTTTCATGTGTGGAATCTGTTTTTTATCTACTCCATTTATTTTATAGAGTAGTGAGTGGCACGACAGGGCTAAAATAGGAATGCAGAAAGTAATGCCAATAAAAGGATAGAAAAAGAGAACTTTACCAGATATGCCAGGGCTTGTCTTTTATGTTTTCTAAGGACAGCAACTGAGACACTTTCACAGATGACACTGCATCCCTGAGGTCCATCTTGTTAGCAAAGAAGAGAATAGGCAGCCGGCGGTGCTTAATGTCTAGGCATGAGCAGAGACAGAACTCTCAGGACATGAGGCAGCACTCATTAATCTCTGCGTGTAACAAGGTACAAACAACACAGGAAGGTATTTTGCTCACCTGTAGCTGCAATTCTCTGAAGGTTGTATCCTACCAAGATGCACACACTGTTGGGTCACCTGGCCTCTGCTGCATGCTTCCAAAATACTCACAAACTTCCTCGCAGGCTTTGGAATCTTCCACCCCCCTCTCTCCCTACCTTATACCCATGCTTCAAGCTGGAGATAGGAATTGCTGTGAAGCTGAGGAACAAGTGATCAAACCACTGCCTACAAACACTGCCCATCTCTGCTTAGTGAGGACTGGATGTATAAAATGGATGCAAAAAATAATTTGTGTTCATTCATAACGTCACAACAATAGCTGAGAAGGGTAGTCTAAATTATCCTTCAGTGTCCTGGAAAGCATCCATTACTTCACAGAATTCATAAAACCGGAAAAAAATGCACATGTGGACATCCTTTATTCTCCCTTCCCTAGAAGCACTTGTTCTCCAGAAGCTCTTTCAGCTAGCAGTGAGAACCACAGACCAAACAAAGTACTCTGGCAATTTCTGGCATACTTACACAAAGACAAGTTTAAACCTCACAGATTACCCCAAAAGACTATATGGTGATTGAAAGGAAACAAAACATACTCTCTTCAAAGTTACACATGTAACACTGCCAAAAAAATTACCAGCACCAAGACTAACTCTCGAAGTTTTTCATATTATTTATACAAAGAATGACATCCAGGATTAGAGAAAATCTAGGTTTTAGTCTATCCATCGCTGCTTGATAGGAAAAGAACTTACACACTACCACCTCAATGAAAATTGCTACACAGGCTCTTTTTAAAATAGTAAAAAGAAAAGGTTATTTTACACAGGAAGCTAGGTAAGGATTTATTTTAAAATGTCAAACATAAGCCATCTGCCCCTGCTGATGGGCAGAAGGATGATAAAACCCCCCAAAATCCCAACAAACTGTCAGTGCTGAAATGGTTTGAACTTTCCTAATTATGTTCTTTTCCACCTTCCTACTAAACCTTTCCACAGAATCAGTGGAGATAACACAACTTCCCCATATTCATTCAGAGATGGTAAGTGCTGATCAAAACACTGACAATTTTCACAAACTATTTACCCTTCCTGGAGCTCTTTTGTCCTTTGATATCCATAAACACGAGTCAAAGGCCTCAAAATACAAGCACAGTATAATTAAATCTCTGTTTTGGTTCCATAGTTGAACAGCTATTGAGTCTCCTGACTGAAATTTTTACAGTAATTTACAGTATAATTAAATGAATCCTGGTACCCACAGGTTGCAGGTTATGGACAAATTAAAACCACCTAAATTAGCTGACATCATATATGCAAACAGCCAAGTTAATCAAGGAGTTTCCAGTGTTTTCCTAAATAATTAGAAAGGGCCACAACCTACTCACCCAGACTCACAATGCACACCCAAAGATATTTGCTAAATAAAGTCATGGTCACAGAAATTTATATTATTTCCTCATGTGCAGTATTTCCCTGCCACACTTTTCACAGTTACTAATGCAAAGCAAACATTTTCTAGCTGCAAGTGGTTATGAATTAAAACATTAAAAAAAATTCCAGGCACTAGATGTATGATGTGCAATTTTACACAAAGAATTTCAAGTTTACAAGAATTTCAGTTTTGTTTAGAAGCATGTGCTGGAGGTGAAGTGACCCAAGAGTCATCATCTAAACCAGGTAATCTATGGCTACCATCTTTCAAAGTGCTGAAGAATGAAATTTGAGTAAAAAACGAAAATATGATACAGTTATCATTAAACAAGCTTTTATTTGAAGAGTGCATTAATGTAAGTAAAAATAATTTATAGCTCTGATTCACAAAACAGTCCCAGCTAGTACAACTTCTAACCCCATTAATGCCTCACAGGACACATTCCCTTCCCTCTCCCTCAGGCAGAGCCTGGCAAAAAGACAGGGAACTGTTTTACTGCAGGATTGCTAAGATTTTCAGAGACAGGAATTGATTCAATTCCATTTAAAACTTAGGTAAATACATACATTTAAACCACTCCAGGAGGATGACACCGATGGAAGCATATTTTGGGAGAAAGTAGGGTATGCAGCAAGAAAGGCAGAACACTAATACAAATAAAAGTACTGATATAGCAATCCAGTTGCATATTGATTCACCTAACAGCTACATTTACTGAACACTATCCTAGAAGAACTTTTTAAGCTCTTTGGTTCTCTTACATGTGATATAACAAAACTGATAAATCAGTGACACTGCTGCTGTGTTGGAGCTAAGCCACTCCAGGGCAGATATCCACAACTGCTGTCTCCTGGCTCTCAGGACTGCACTCAGTGGCCAGAGCCTGGTCTTTTGAACTTGGAGACACAAATTCATGAACAACTGAACAGCACTGACCTGCTAGGTCAGCATTAGTGACCTATTAATGCCTAAATGAAAAGCCCCACCTAAGGTTGCTTCTACTCTGTCTAAACATTTTTATTCTTCTGCCCTCTGTTAAACCAGTAACTTCTTCCAGCAGCTTTACCTCTCACCCTTGGCCCTGTGTGGTTCACTTTACTAAGAGAATTGGGTTTTACTGCTGCAGTTAATTCCTGACTTGGTACACAGTGCCCTGGCCTCTGTGTAATCCACCTACAGCCTTTGGCTCACCTCATCCTCCCTATGACTTTTGTAACATTGTCCTTTCAGTGCCTGAATTTGAAGTAGCCCATGCCCTTGAATGAGAAATTAGAGCATGAGAAAAAGAAGGCCCAGTCAGCTCCAGCATCTCTGTTGATGAATTAAAGTGTTACATATAGTCTTCATGGAAAATAAAGTCATGGGAACATATTTGTCTCTATCACACATTGATTTTCTTAGAAATACGAGTCAGCTTTTCCTTTCTTATTTTCAGCATGGGAATCCCATAAGTTAAGGCTCTATCACATTAATAAATAATTAAGGAATCACAGGATTATTTAACTTTTAAACTTCCTAGATGTAGTTTAATATTCTGGTTAGGCAAAGCAACTACCAGAAGTGTTGAAAGTCAAAATTGCATATTGCTTACAGACACATCCCAGTAATGTTGGATACGTGGAAGGGCAAAGAACTGACTGATATCAGAACTTAATTAAGGTGCAGTCTCATGTAAAAAAAAACCCAAAACAAACTCCTAAAAACAAGACTCTGATCACAAATCCTCTCATATCGTCTTCCATAGGGAATTGAAACTGGTGTAATTATCCCTTCATATTTCAGGCTAAAGCATAAAAAATTACAATGAAGATGACAAAAGAAAGTAATATGTTACATTAAAGGAAATAGCTGACTTCATGGAAAAAAAAGACAGGGAGACAGTTTTGTCTGTGCTGGTGATCACAAGAAGCCTGTCCAGCTTCCAACTCAAAGTCTAGTCTTTCTCAAAACAATATAACTTTTGATCTATATTGATTAATAAGAGACTAACCCAACTCAGTGTAGAAAGCTGAAGTGTGACCAATTTCCAAATGTGAATAGGTAAAAAAAAAACCCACAGGTTTTGGAAGACTATTATTGTGCTAAGATTCATGAAAGGTTAAAATACTTGCAAAGTATTAAGAATGTGTCAGATAAGGGCCCTTCTTAAGGAAACATAACAAATATGGACACAGAATGGGAAAAAAGCCTCCTCACCTGGATGATTCAGAAGGGTGTCAAGTTCTTCTTTGGCCACAACCATTCTTAATTTGTCACTGCTATCAATGACAAAAATAATGGCTTGGCCTTCTCTGCATAACATAAAAAGAGCAAAGAGGCAAATTATAGGTTCTCAAACAAATGAGTATTCTGTGAATAAGAAAAGGCTTCAGAAGAAACACCAAGAAAAGTCCAAACAAACCTGATTTTTTCTCTAATTTTTGTCATTGTTATTTACCATTAACATTTGAATCCAATCTTATTTCTGAAATTCAATCTCTCCATAACATGCATCATTTTTTTAGACATGAGGCTGCTGCCTGCCCCTACAAGGTTCAGTCTCCACACACCTTCTAGAAAAGCTTGTTTTTACTACCCAGACTGAAAAATGAACTCAAAATGTAATAAACTGCTATTTTGACATTGTGGTCAGGCAGGAAAAAACCCCATAAAGACAGATCTTTACAGAAATTCTGTATTTCCTGTACTAAGGTTATTTGGAGAAAGGTCAAATACCTTTTTAGACAAAACCTGTGTCCACAGCTAGGCATACCCAGGTTATTTTACCTTTTACATATCCTGCATAAACAGGATTTTTCTTCTTTTTTTCTTTTTTTTTTTTCAAATAACAGGTAAAAACTTTCAACTATTTCAAATCATTAGGACATTTTGCTGATAGTGTGACCACAGTCACAACATAAATGCAGCTACTCATTATTTCAGGATGTTACTGATATTTTGACTTGATGTTCTGTTTATTGAAACTTGTTTTGAAAACCAAAGAAAGTCTCACCAATTTATAATTCTCCTGTTGTAAACACCCACAGATATATATTTACTTGACATTTTAATGTAATATTCACTTCTCCTTCATTTTACATTTCTCTGAGACACCATTATGAATACATTCTTTACCCTCCAGCACCATCTATCTTTGTATTTTGATAAGAAACATTTTATACCTCCTGGAAAACAGAAATAACCTGAGCAGCCCAAGATTGTATGAGAAGGCCCATTCTTTTCTGGTGTACAGAACCTTTAGTAAATAAAGCTTTTCCATATTAGCTGAAAATGCCTAAGCAATCTTCAGGAGCATAGAGTATTTTATCAGAGGAATCAAGAGTACTGGCATGTATTTACCACCAAAAAAATAATTTCACAAAGAAATAACAGGGATAGGGACACAACATGACTTTGGGATTATGTGAGATAAATGTACTTAGAGAATGAACTAGAAGATATTTTCAACTTAAATAGAAGAAAAGTCCAGACTTGAAGGACTCCAAGGCAACTACTTTGACACTTGCCCAGATTTAATTTCCTGCAGAATTAAATCTTGCTTAACTTTATAAACTGAACAGCACATCATGATTTTATTAACATTTTTATTTAATTAACAGAAATTATTGTTTTTATATTATTCTTAGAAGTTAATCTTAAATACATGCCTACTGCACTTGTTCAGGACCAGAGAAGAATACAAGTGCATATTTCACTGTCAGCATAACCTAAAACACTCCCTTACTGTTAGGGAGTTATTGTTAAGATGAAAAAGCCATTTATGCCCCACAAGGGATAAGTTACTGCATTAAATACAGCAATCACAAAAATTATTTGCTTATGAAGCACTCTGCTAGCATTTTGAGAGCAGCCTGAGGGCATCAGTTACTGAAATGCAAATCTAACACTCTTGAACAATGAAGATCTCCTGGCCAAATGTTTTCAATGCTAACACAATTTGCACAGGAAGGAGAGGAAGCATTAATCCTCAGTTAAAAAAACAATTTAAGCTCTACCACAACTGATATTAATATTTAATCAATATTATAATCTTCAGAATTTATCCCTTCTACTCCTCCAAGCCACTTTTGCATGGTTTAGTATTGTTCATGTTATCTAGATCAGGATCAGAGATTCACTAAAAGTTCCAAAACCAGAGAATGGTGTCCATCTATTACCAAAAGGCAATACCAGAGTGTTATAAAATACAGAGACTATCCATTCAATAAATGACATTAAAAATATTAATTCAGGTTCTTAGTTACACGTGCGTTATTCTCTGAGGTTCGTTTCCCTCACCTCTAAAAATCTCAGCCATCAGCCAGTATCTTGCAGATTTTAAGTAGCTGACCTACAGAAGAACTGAAAAGCTGGAAACCTAACTCATCTTGAGATTTCTTACAGGATTGGTTTTCAGGTTTCAACATTTAAATCTCATCTCTAGTATGTTCCCCAAAGTTGTCCCCGAAAGCACAGAGTAACACCAGATAAAAATTTTCATTTGTTAGAATAGAAAGTTTTATTTATCCAGAGTAAACCTTCTGTCAAACACCAGGTATAAGCCTTCTCTGAATCATTTCTAACCACTAGATATTATCACACCTCTGTTTAAATAGCCTACACAACAGTTAATATGAACAGCAATGCTTTAAAATAAATTATAGGCTTACTTGTAGTAGTGTTCCCAGAGGTCTCTGTATTTCCCTTGACCTGACATATCAAACACTGTGAAAGACAAACTGCAAAGAAAAGAAGTGCATGAGGCCAAGGAAAAAAGAACAAAACCCAAACCACATCCATTTTCTTTGCTACCCTGTCCAAAAAAAACCAAACCAAACAACCAGATCAGTATGAATCCAAATCAACTGAGAAAAATTCCCAAAAGAACTGTGGTTGCACTAGCTGCCTTCAAATGATCCTATTCAGTTTTGCAGCCTTATTATAGACATATTTCACAATGGGAAATGTGTTTATTATCTGAACAAAAGAACTAAACCAATTATTTAGAGTTACATCAAATGCAAAATAAGCTCCCATTCAGTCTCTCTCTCTATCATGCTAGTATCAAATACTGTTTATGAGTAAGTGAAATTCAGATGAACCATGACTTAAAATCCATGGCCTGTCTTAAATTCTGTCCCTAGACAGGTATAAATGTGGGGAAAATATGAGGCTCTTAAAAAAATAAATAGGTTCCACCTTTAGGAAAAAAAAAGATTACATTTTGGTAAAAACAGGTGAGTTCAGATGATCAAGCTACAAAGAACAGTCTTTGCCACTGTGAGATTTCACTCACAAACTACATACAGCAAGGCAACTTACTGAACACTACAAAAAGTTCTCATCTGCTCCTGAAATGTTTACAGAGGAAACATCGAGTTCAGAACCACATTTTTTTCTCCTTTTTTGGGTAGTCCCAAGTAGCTCCCCAAGTGGAGGCCACCAAAACAACGGGGTTAGGAAAAAGAAGCTCTCCAGACATCCTTCCCACTCTATGTCCAGACACAGAGTTTTGGGTTTGTCAGTTTGTAGAGTTTGAGGTTTTGGGGTGTGTTTTTTAGAGGTTGTTTTGGTTTTTTTTAAACATTCTACATGGTGTATTTACAGGTCATCATCTCTCCTACCACAGGATCAGAATTAAAAAAAGCAATAAAAATTTACATTCTCACATGGGAAGTCCCAAACCTGTTGATGTACTTTACTGGGACAGAGCTCAGTTGTGGAAGCTCTTAGAGAAATATGAAACCTCTCAGTATTACATATCAGCTCAAGGAATAAACAATTTTCTTGCAGATCTCCCACCCAGTGAGGCCATACTGCTTGGTTTGAAGACTAATTGCACACACTAAAAACATCCAGTGAAGGCCACAAAGTAACAAAATGATGCTGCCTCCTTGAAATATCCTCGTGTCACGACATTCTTAATCTAAATCTTAGTCTTCATTCAACTAATGACTTATTACTCTGTTTCCTGGCCTTTGCTCCTGCCACCTTTACACTGCTAATGCTGTAGCCATCCTTTTGCATTTAATGAGATTACACTGCAATCTGTTCAGAGTACCTCCAGTGAGAGTGCTTAATTTAGGTTACCAGATTGAGAGTGGAATTTAGGCTGCCACCTCAGCAGCTGTCTCTCCTCCAGTCTGTAACAGTGCCCTATTCTGAAACTCTCAACAGACAGAGATCAGATGTTTATACAGGCTACTGCAAAAAAAAACAAAAACAAAAACAAAACTAAAACTTAAAAAAAATTTTTAAATACTTTTATAGCAGCACAAAAACCACATTCTATTCTAACACACTCAGTCCTGGATCATGATTAGGTCTGGTGGGTATTACATTTCAACAAAATGCAATGTCATGTCATTACACCACCACACACGATACTCAGTTACAAACCCACTGAAAGAGATAATTAAGTCCAACTATGGTGTAATAATCATTACTGCTAATGAAGAAAGAAAGTACTACCTTGAAGTTTTGAATTTCTCTATACTGAATCCTATTGTTGGAACGATGTCCTGAGTTTGAGCCTTTGAAGGAAAGAAAGCACAGATTTTACAATCAAATTAGAAAATGCAAATACTGAAATATATTTAAAACATGAATACATTACAGATCTATTTTTGCCCCAAAATGTGAGATATTAAAAAAGTTCCCAGAAAAGTAAAGTTATTCAGAGTCAAGGGTTTTGTATTTTCTGGAGAAGAGAGTAAACACTACTGGAATTGCCAAAACACAGAGCATTATTAAGAGATCTGTCTGATAACTGATTTACTACTGAGCTGGTCAAGGAACCTATCAGCTAAGTTGGTGGAAAAGAATAGCTCCTCTAAGAAGCATCGATATTGAGCAGGAAGAGAGGTCACATCCCATAGATTACAAAGCTGTCTGAGAAAGTGACATGCAATCCTTCCACAGACTCCTAGAGCCCCTTATTCCAAACACCATCCATAGGCAGGTCCAGCAGAAACAACTGCAGACAGATGGAAAACCATTTGGATTTGCCAGGCCCTAATATATTGCTCCTGGAACAAAGCAGAAGTTCTTAAGAAGACTGAGTTGACCCAGAGCTCAAAATCACCTGTCCATTGAACTCACTAAAAAGAAATAGTTTTATTAACTTTGATCTAATGACATTTGTTGCATACTAGACTATTTGGCATGTCTTGCAGGGGAAGGACTTACACAAGTTGGGTGGAAAGTTATCCTCCTATAAATTCTCATTACAAAAAAATTCTATTTATTCTACTCATGTAATTCCACTGAGAGCTTCTCTAATGCCCATTATTGTGATAAATCTTCAAGTCTGAGTTCAACTGTAGTTAGGAATCCTTTACTGCTTAAGGCACGGCATAAAAACCCTCTACAAAAAAGGTCTCAGTAATTACATAATGTACAATTTGCCTGGTACACATTGTAGCCTTTCTCCCAAACAACTGGCAGCAGACAGCAAGGAGTTTATAGTCTTTGTTTATAAATCTACTCAATTTTCAGTGAAAGAATAATTGCAGGAATGGAAGAGTAGCAGACTCTTCATTATGTCACACTTTTTAAACAATGTCCAGTGGACTCATCAGGTAAAATTTAATGAAAATTCATAATACTAATTTAAAAAAGCTGTGTCCTGATATAAACAGCAAAAAATCAGTTTCCCAGATGCAAATAACCAAGATGCACAACCTTTGGCTTTGAACATGCTTATCAAAATTAATCTATTTGTAGTCCATAAACATATCTAGAAACAAGGATCCTACATTCAGAATATTAGGCACTCCTAGTGGCCTCAAATACTTTTCACTGGATGAATGAACTGCAAGTATTAATGGTACTTATTTTGAAAATTATTCTGCTTTAAAAATAGCAAAGTCACCCTTAAATGTGCATCTTCTTTTTATTTCTCATTTTGTTATCTCTTATGCACTTAATGTTTTTCAGGAAGAGATTAAAATAAGCATGGTAAATTGTTGTACAATTGTATTAATCCTAAATGTTCAACATCACTTGTAACTGCAATCCTGTGACAATTATTTAAGTGATTTAAGTGACTGTTTCAGATCCTGATTTCAGCCATCATAAACCCTTCCTTGTTGGGTGATCTTAACAAAAGTGTGCCACACTAACAGTGGGGTTTTTTGGAAAATAATGTGCGTGTGAATGCTTACCCTTAGTTTTAGTCAGTTGGAAAATCTTAAAATATATTTGTTCCACTGTGCTAAATCACAACTCTGGACATCTTTTCCATGGGCACATCCTTTGTAACAGCATGCAAACCCAGATCAAACAAACACCCAGCAGTGAACCACGCAGGCTACTTACATTTGAAGGTTTAAGTTTATTGATGATCGTAGTTTTGCCGCTGTTGTCCAAGCCAAGGCACAAGACGTGAACCTCCTTTTTCTTCAGCCCAAGCCATCCTGCCAGCTTGTCAAACAATCCCATGGCTGTGGCTGGAAATCACAGGGACCACCTGCCGTTCAGGGAATCAGAGCTGTTGGAGAAGCGCTACATGCAGGGCAGCGCTGGCACCGAGGGTGGGCATGGGGCCGAGCAGCCTCACACCTGGGAGCGATGCAGTGAGCAGACCCTACACAAACACTGTCCCAGGGGCTGGCTCTGCACATAAGCACATGGAGGGTAAGCTGATTACAGCCAGGAGGCCTCGATACCAAAGTAGACTGGCTGTTTATAGCCCTGTCTGTATCACACAATGCCCTTGATTCACCGGTACAAAACGCTGCCATCGCTCTGAGCAGCCCAAACAGGGGCACAATGCAGCGCCACCAGGGCTCCCACCAAACTGAGCAAAAACAAAAGGAGAGTCATTAATTTTACCTCAAATTGTAAGCAGTACACCATTCAGACAACAAAACAGTATTTCCCTTCTTCAGCACCTGCTACATAATTTACTGAACCCTGCATTAAATAAAGCACTCTCTGTTGATTCAATTCAAACTCTAATTTGCCAATATTTTGCCAATACTGACATGTATAAATTAGGAACTCTTCCTTCACCACAAATAGAAACTGATTAAAATAGATCTAATAGGCACCAAAACATTCACCCACACGTCAGGGAGATGCCAAACCTCTGCTGCTGCCCAGACACTGGCTGAAGTTACCTGGCAGTGGCACATTCAAAGGAGCTTACATCACGTGTTCCCCTGCAATACCTGGCTAAATGCACTCTGCAAAGAGGATAACCCTTGTCTGCCCTGAATGAATTCCACTAGAAATAATTTCAGCAATAAGACAACTGAAACCTTTGAGATGCCTTGAATAATAAAGTATTTAATTAATGTCAGAGGATTTCTGGAGTGGTGAATGCTGTTTTTTCTTAATAAATTAAAAACACACAGCACTGGATAACTCAGGTTGCAAGTTGAGGAAATCATAGCAGGAGGGGGGAAAGGTAAAAAAAACCCATCAATAACAAATCTTTCATCACACTTCTTCACTAACTGATTACAAAATGATGGTTAACTGCTTTTTAGTAATTTCAAAACTTTGCATTCAGTGGAGTCACACAAGTAATCATTCTGGCTAAAGGATGATTTTTCCTTTTTAAATACAGGTCTCTCTTAGAGCTTTCTCTGGTGCACTTTGATTCAGGACTGGTCATAATCTACATTACAGCTACACAGAATTACTACCAGGTTTAAAAAACCCACAACATTAGTTATAGCAAGTCTCTCATTCTAACTCCCTTTGTTTTATGCCTCACTCCTTTTCTAATCCATACATACAAATCAGAGAGCAGATTAAAGCTGTTTATTATCAAATTAACCTGACAAAACCCTGCTCCAGCACACATTACTTTCTTATCCAATCAAGAGCTTCATCTATCTATTCTAGATGATCAAAAAAATAGAGGGTCAAAAAAATACATTGTAGGCACTCCTAAAATGAAACAGGAGGAAATACAAACCCTTAAAAATACTTCTAGGGCTTCACTTTTAAATCCAAAACCCTAAATACACAAAAGTTTCTAGCAATATTTTAATTAGAGCCATGTTTTTCTAGCAAAATCTCCTACCAGTTGGCACAGTCATTATTTAAGAACACAGTGGGAAAGAAATGCACCCTTGCCTTGCCCTGCCCCTATTTTCATGTTTTTTCTCATCTGTGAAGAGTTACAGCAGTTACAGTTAACACAGGTGCCTTTTTCCCCCCTCTTTTCTGCCAGCTGATATTTTGCCTACAGCATACATCAGATATCTCAGAAAATTATTTAAGACAGAGTCTGGTCGGGCAGGTTAACAGCAAACTCTCTAAGCTTTTTTCTTAAGAAAGGATGTCCTTTCATGTCTGATCTTTGTCTATTTTCAAGCCTAATCAACAACAAAGGAGATTTAATTCGTGAAATAGAGAGCAGACAACAAACAAACTCTAAGTGATGTCCAGGTGTTAGAAAGACAAATGAATTTTTTCGGTAGAACTGCCTTGCTTAGGTTTAGGGCTGGACATATTTCAATGGTCTAAGACCCAAAAGAAGGGAAAGACTGAGCATGTGGACTAATTTGCATGGGAAGCAAGAGAATCATTAGCCAACAGAAGACAGGATACTCGTATCAATTTGTTTGTATTGTTTCACTAGGGTGAAACTGATAACAGAACTAGGTGACTAGCAGTCAGTGAACATTAATGACTTTGTTTGCTAAAATGTATAAACAGTGAAAAGCTTTCGTAGTGGCCGTGCTGGCTTGGTGGATTTGCCGCCCTTTCTGCGCAGAACCAGAAATAAATCAAATACCTCGGCTCTGTGGCTCGGCCTCTGGCACACTGGGTGCAAGGACTTAATTCGGGACAACGCCTGGGTGCGGGGAATATCAGCTCCCAGGGCCGGTCTTCCCTCCTTCCCTCCCTCCCGTCAGCACCACAAGGCCTCGAGCCACCCAGGCAGCGGTCGCGGGTCCCTTCTCCCAGGCCGGGACAGAGTCTCCTCTTCCAGAGCGGCATAGGATCCCCCAGGAAGGCGGGCACAAGGTCTCCCCCAGCTGCGTAGCATAGTCCCGTCCCCCAGGAAGGCCGGTCCCGGTCCCCCCTCCCCGGGCGCGGCCCCCGCGTCCCCGCGGCCGCAGCACCGACCTGGGCCCGGGAGGCGCCGGCCGGGCCCGCGCGCCGCCGCCGCCGTTGCCGAGGAAACCGAAGCCCCGCCCTCTCCGCGCCCTACCAATCGCGTCCCGCCGCCCCACCCGCTCCGCCTCTTCCGGCCAATAGGGGGAGGGCGTTGGGGTGGAGCCCGCATCAGGCCACGCCCCCGGCGCGGTGCGGCTGAGGGGGCCGGGGGAGGGTTGGGGGTGTTCGGATCATTCTTCGTGTCCAGCGCCTCGGGAATTGCTTCTTTCCGTACGCTGCCTCTCTCAAGAAGTGCCTGGATAAATCCTCTTGAGGCTTGCGATGAACACAGAAGGAAACCCCTGAGTAAGAACGGCCACCCGAGGTTTGACAGCACCGCCCGTTTCGAAGCGAGCGCTTCGGCGGAGTCTGGAAAGCCTCAAATGCATGCGTCAGTGGGGCAGGGACAGCAGCAGGGCTTGGGGGCGAAGGCAAACTGGCCAGGCCAGGCACAGAGGCTGCAAATACCCTTCGGATTTTCTTTTTTTAAATTTATTTTTTAATTTTTTTTTTTCTGCGTAGCATAGTCCCGTCAGATTGGTTCAATGTCTGCTGTATTTCCTGTATCAGGGAGGTTCCGAATAAAAGATGAGATTCCCTTGTAGTGGCATTATGAGCCACTAAAGGAACAGGCAGGTAGCATTAATCCTTCAGTGAAACTCTGTGATGAAGCACTTCCTAGACCCTAATCAAATGGTGAGGCTTATATAGTAGAGGAGGGTGTTTCTGTTTGAAGTCAGCCTGTATCTGAGGAGTGAATTCAGTGCAGAACACAGAACGGCAAAGGCATTTCAGTAACCAGATCTAAAATGAAATATTCATTCTTCATTATGTACACTGTGTTAAACCTGACAGTCCTTGGTGAGAAAGCTCTTCCCATGTAAAATAAAGAGGATGTAATGGACTGTGGGCATCTGACACTCATTTCCTATTACTTTACAGCTACTTCTGTTCAGTCTTGCATTGCATGCATGTGATTTTATGCAATGAAAGACTCATTATAACTTTAAGCTTTTTGAGGCAGGGTCTGGTTATTGTATATGGCATTCACTTCCCTGTGAATCGTCGTGCGTTGCCCTGGCATTATTTACATAATATGATCAGTTTTAAAACTGCTTTTGTCAGTGAAAGCTTTGACAAATACTAGAGGAGTTGCATGGCCCAGTGAATCACCATGAGAAGGGTGAACGGTACTGCAGAATCTTAATAGTGCATTAAAAGCCATTTAAAATTCAGATTCACAGTGTTTCCCAAGAAGGAGAGAGCACGGCTCTTTGCAGCTTTTAATGTGCACAGTTTTTTCCCCCTGATGCTGTGAACTGTGTGTGCTTTTTGAGCATAAATGCTCAGTGGTAAGCACAGAAGAGCATTTTTTAGCTGAAGAAAACAACACCACCCTGAAGCATCTCAAGTATTGGAGAGTATTGCCAGTCCATCTTTATTAGTACACCACCCTGTGTTAAGCAGCTGGGATATTTTTTGCATGATCATGTATGGCTTCACTGTGGATCATCTTAGTAACTTAAGGCCAAACAAACACCATTAACTCAAAAATAACCACCAGTACTGTAACTTTTATTTGCTAATAAATATCTTAATAAACAGGCTTACCCCATCTGTAAGACCTGATAATGCCTCTTAGGAAATCATAGAAAAATAAAATACAATAATAATCAATAACTTGTACTTTGTACAAAAATCTCATTATGTTGCTCAGCAGGTAGTTTTGCCAAACCCCATATTCTTTCTGCAAAGAGATGGCATATGTGATGCAATTCACCTTAAAAACACTCTAATGTTGAGAGCTGAGCATTCTATTACACTATTAACTTGTAGGCATGCCAGCACATGAAAATTTACATGAAACATCATAGTATCATAGGAATAGAATCGTAATAATAAAGAAAAGAAGATAACACCGCTTTTCAGGAAATAATAACAACTTCACGTCTAATGTAAATTCCCCTTGGGACTGCAAATCAGTGGGGTAAGCTTTTTATTCCATGGATATTTCTACAGTACCGTTATAAACAGGCAAAAAGGAAATGCAGTGGGACGTGTATGGGAGATGTATCAGGTGAAGAAAAGTGAGGCAGTCCCAGGGGGAAGCATCGACACCGGCTGTGCAGTGTTCATCTCCCAGAAGGAGCGGCTCCGGAGCCACAGGAGCTCAGACCCATGGAGGTGGATGGAGCCCTGAGCCTCTGGCACTGCAGCACCAGGGCGGCTCTGCTGGGAGATGAGTGCTGGAGACCGAGCCACGGGTAGTTGTCATTATTCAAATATGTCTTGGTTAAAGAAGCAATGGCAAAACAAACCTTAGCAGGGGTCTTTAAAGAAAAGGTGGGTTTCAGACTACTGGTAAGGATATAAGATCTGTGCTGAGGCCATGGTTTGATTTTGTAAAATGATTTGCAAGTATTATGACTATACCATTGCTTTTGAAGCCATCTACCTCTGAAGTTTTGACATGGCTGCTTAAATATATAATCTAAAGTGTCTGTCATCAAATATTTATTCATATATACACATACATTGATACATTTTATGGCTATGCTAGTACAGCAAACTATGAAGAGCAGTCATATTTAGTTTTGTACAATCTAATTTCACAGAAGAGACAGAGATTAAAACCCCTCTTAATTCAGATACATTTAAAACCAACACACAGAAACAGATAGAGGCTATCCTGAGAAAACATACCAACCACGTTATCTTCCAAAAGTAAATCGAAGCTAATGTTTGGAAGGTAGCAAAATATTTTTTTTGTATTTTTTTTTCTGAAAGTCAAGTGGTTTGTTTTTCTTTAAAAAAGTGATGACAAAATTAAAACAGTTAATTCCAGCTAGATCAATGAATGTTGCTTTACTAGAAAATAAACTATTGCCATTCAGTAAACAGGGTTTCACATGATCTTTTAAAGATTTTTTTTTTTCTTGCTAAACTGCAGGCGCAATCCTGAGAAGTGCAGAGAAGTTCCCGAAGTCAGTAGGATTTATACCACACCAGAGAAGAATGAGCCCTTTCTGTGTCTCTGGGTTTTCAGTCACGGCAGCGCTGTGTGTGATGTAACTGATACCACCAGAGAATGTTGATATTGGCCTCAACAGAAGCAGATGGAAGGCTCTGGGTAAGAGCAACAAACGCTGAATCCCGTCACCAGAGTTAACAAAGAAACAACTTTTCCCACTTGTAGTGTGAAATACACCTCTTAACCTTACTTGGAAGAGTTGGGAGAAGAAATCACTGCAGAAGAAATGGTAGTAAAAGACTACACTGCCAATTCAAAGCTCACTGTTTCTTGGGGATAGACAGATAGGGAATCATGGCCATTAAGCTGTAAAATGCTTACAGGTTCCCTTATTAGGACTCTTGGAGTGGGATGGTTTTCTTCAGATAGAGGATTATTGAAAGAATCCAATAAGTGGAACCACTAAGATGGCATTTGTTATTTTATTTGCTGTTGTGCCATTCATTACCTGGCAAATCTGAAAACTTAGACTGCAGTGCACCAGGAGTATGAAGCAGCTTGTTCAAAGAGGCAAATCATCAGTCAGAACTTGTATTATGAAAGGGAGATCATATTGCATCCTGATTTATGTTTAGGAAAGAAGAAAGATAGAAAAGTCCTATTTGTTTTGGAAGTTCTGTTTGTTTGATGGGGCTGGTGGTTTTATCCTGAATTTAAATCCAGAAGTTTGGGAAATTATCTGGGGGAAAAAACCCCACAAAGCTGGACAATTTCTACTAAATACCTTATTAGATGTGTAGGTCATTTAGGTAACTAATTCCAAAGTCAGTGTTGACCATCCATGCCAGAGAAAGCAACAAACACTGCAGCACCCAACTTTTGTACCTTGCATTTTACCTTTTCCATGTTGTAGGTAACCACTGCTCACTTGATCACATCCCTGAGGTAGCAGCCTTGTCTTTTAGGCTCAGTGCACTCTCTTCTCCCCATTAAATGAGGCCATCTGTTCCAGGAAAATCTGTAGAAACCTTTGATTCAAAACCTGTTTCACTCACTTGGCCTCTTCTTATGGATATAGCTGACTTGGGATCATGCCCTGAGGGACCAACCTACATCTCGACCTGAAATGCTACAACAGAACAATTAAAACCAGCAAAAACTTTTAGCAACCTATTTGAACAAGACAGCTTGTGTGCCACTAAATGCTGGTTCTCTAACAAGAAATGAACCATGACAGTAGTGGGGTGCAGGAAAAGAGAGTCTGTTTGCAGAGCTGGAGCCTACCTACAGAAAATATGGATATTGGGCTTATCCCACTGCCATGGAAGTCAGTAACAAACTCTCATGATTTTAGATCACAGCAACACTATTGCCTATTAACACAGAAACTTTTAATTCCTCAGTCACATCACTCTCCCAGGAATTAATCGAGATGTTCATTAAAATAATTCAGCAGGATTTGGAAATACTGGGTGTAGTAGAGCAGAACTTGCCCAAGACAAAAATGGAACCTCCCAAATTGACAATTAGTGACAAATAATCTACAGATTTGGAACACTGGCTGCACTTTGTCTTTTTCAGCTAATCCTATTTTACACAAAGGTACTGCGATAGTAAGTTATACAGCTCTGAGCACCCAGCTTCTTACTGGAAAAAAATAATAATCCTATTATGCTTTTCATTTTTCCTATTAATAATTTTCAGTTAAAAACCAGTCTGAATGAGAGAAAACTGAAAACTTGGTTTCTGAACCAGTATTAACTGGAGATTTCTATGTTTTATTATTTATTTAGGTTCCTCTCAAGAAAGTCAGTATGTAGCTATAAGAACAATTAGTCATTCAGAATTCTGTCCACTGGTCTTTCCAATGTCAATTATGACAACTGTACCTGTTTTTTTTGTCCTGGGCTAGAACCTGAAAGGTCAGAAAATAGATTTTTTTTTTTCCTTCTTATCACTCAGAACATTATGTGGTGATGATACTATGAAAATAGTCCCTAGACTGTTTCATTGGGCACTTTTCCATCATCCACAACCAGAAAGGAATATTTGGGTTCCAAAGCAGATTTCTCCCAAACCTGATTTTCCAGAATCTAGTTTCAAGATTACTTTCTCTGGAGTCCCTTGACATCCCATAGTTCAGAATGCAGAGACCTGGATTTCTCTTTGATTTGTGGGTTTTCAGTCTCAGGGTTTTGCTTACCTACCACTCCACATACATGCTGCTGCTGACCAGTTCTTCACTGAATTGTCAGAAATGAAAAGGTGTTAGTATAATAAGGCAAAATACCATGGTGTCTTACAGATATTTGATAGGGATTTTGATTTTTGATTATACCTAACTCTAGTCTTGTATAAAGTCCCATTTCAAATCAGCCTTTTTATATGAATTAAGCTGCACAAACTCAGAACTGTTTACAGGTTCAGGAATTTCTGAGGTGGCACTGAGATGTGTGCAGAACTAGTCAAAGTTCTCAGATAGATACAGGTGAAAATTTTGGACAGGAACAAAGTAGAACAGATGTGAAAACTTTAAATTACTTTTAAGACGGATCTTTTTAATTCTATTGTTCCCCCCATATCTTCACTGTCAGAACTTGCATTTTTTATTCCAGTTTAATTATTCAGGTATGAAAATATCAGATAATATGCTAAATCTTTCTGGAAGAGATAGGTACTTGGGAAATCTCTTACAGGAAAGGAAAGTAAGATATACTCATGCAGGATATTTAAAGAAATATACACACAAATAGATTCCACTGAACTGGTGTTACCTTATTTCACATATAAAATATGAAATATACTTTAATCCATTTTTAACCTTAGGTTTTTCATCAAACATTGTTGGTTTTCTCTTCTAAAAGCCAGCGTATCTTTTTATGTTATATGTTGGCATATCCCTACTCATATGCCCTTGAAAATTTCCCTCATTTTAACCTCCTAGGTGTCCATAAATGGTCATTTAAAAGAAAATAATTTATATACTCTGTAAACATCTTTGGTGATTCCACCAGAGGAACTGAAAACTCTTTATAGCATGGACTCCATCTTCCTATTTCTGCTGGGCATTTTGCCCCTTTGGGATCACTAATTTCTACAGTAATTAGCTGAGTGGAAGAGAATCAGCAGGAAGGGGATGGCTGAGGTGGCAGCAGAAGGGTGGGCAGGCAGCTTTCTCTGAGCCAGTTTGAAAATGTTTTTTCTACCAATGGAAAAGGCTGGAAAGGAAGGAAAAGAGAGGCTGTCCATTTCCATCTAACCAGCCAAGGAATTTTGGGAAGAACTATACACACACAGTGCACATGCCATGAAAATTTTTAAAAGCAAATAAACCCCATTAGTGTTCTTGGTAATAGGTAATTAATTTTGTAGGTTTGAAAAATCTGATATTATGATATACATCCTATTTACAATTCTTTATGTACATATAGACAAATATTTTATAACCACAACATGTTCACCATATCCTGGGCCATGATCTGAGGAATTATGTACAACGCTCATGGATGGGCAGTGTGCACTACTAAATACAGGATGTGATGGTGGAAAATTTTGCCAGCTGTAAGTACTTGGCACCGTATTATCCAGCTCTAGGGTTTTTGTTAGAGCTCCTTGGCATAGTATGGACAGTTCTTCCCTTTTTACCTTATTGTAGGTTTTAGGAAGCCTTTTTTTTTCTTTTCAAAGCTGATTCATTTGGCTCCCCAGGAGATTTCAAGATCATTGTCCTGCTAAGAGTTAGCCCAGCCCAACTCTCAAAAAGTAATTATACTACTATTATAAAAAAGAAATGATCTTTGCCATTTATTCAGGAAAGATTCATTACAATTGGTGAACAAGGGTATTCTGGAAGAAAACTGTTTAACGGAATACAGAGTTTTCAACCATGTGCAAATGCCACAAGTGTCTCTATTTTTAGTACTTTTCCTGGAAGATGCAATGGAAGACAGACTTTTTATTATGATTTTAACTGAAAAAAATGTTGGACTGAATTAAAGACAAGTCCTGCTTTCCACTCTCTGAAGGGATATTCCAAGACAGAGTGAGTCCATGACTGGGTAGTTACAGGTGAAGAATTTTGAGCTTCCAGAATGTGTCCCACAGAACCATTCCATCAGCTGAGGTAAAACAGTTCAATAACTGCTGCAGTTCACAATAGGGCCAGCTGGAAATGAGGAACTGCTCTTCAATACAAGGTCAAGAATGTTCTGTGCTGCTTTACCTTGGTGGCTGATGTGGTCCCATGGGGTCATTCTGACATGGAAATTGCTGTGGGTAATGCAGTCTCACTAGGCACCTCCAGTCCCAGCTATTCCTCATGGTAAATCTCAGCTGATTCTGGATAAAGGGGGTCTGGTTGTTACTTATGACCCATCTTTGAATCCTGTAGGAATCTGCATTGAAAAAAAAAATTAATGAAGCCCTTTGTTAGGCTCATATTAAAAATGGCAAATGGATTGTCAGTCTTAAGTGATGTAAAAATCAAAGTACTGCAGTCTATGAGTTCTGTGTCAGAATAATCCAAGTAATACCTAAT
The DNA here is from genome assembly GCA_013400635.1 of Hypocryptadius cinnamomeus. NCBI lineage: Eukaryota > Metazoa > Chordata > Aves > Passeriformes > Zosteropidae > Hypocryptadius > Hypocryptadius cinnamomeus. Next base: position 48,888 of record VYZP01072022.1, read on the forward strand.
AGGATATTTAACTAATTTACTAACTAATTTATTTTATTGTTGAGTGCACTATTTGCAAGTAAAGGACTGCTTCATGCTGTCTGATGTCCTGAAGCATGGCATGTTTCTAAGCTTTTATTGGATAGAGACTGGATTTAAGTTCACGGGAACAAAAAGGGTAAATTTTGTTTGAGAAAAATTTAAATGACGTAGTTCAATTCTCTTCCTTTCGCCTCATGGCCTCCTGTTGTTTCTCAGTAATTCCAACATGCAAACACCTCATGAGTAAATTCTACTAAACCTTCTGCTGTGTCTGGTTCAGTTTTAACACCATGAACATCATGAACAAGACCCTCTCTGTTTCACAGGTTCAGCAAAACGACTGGATACAATTAAGGCATGAAATTCATCTGACCAAGCACAGATATTTGAATGGATGAGCTATCACTGAATGCAGAGAAACAGGTAAGAATTATTTCTTTATACACATCCACGTTATAACACCTTTTTTTTTTTGTTGCTTGCATATCGCACTTTATTTTGTGAACTTTCAATGGGTACTTTTAGTCATAAAGCACTCTGTAACGTGGGCCAGATTCTCAAAACCAGCCTATTAAATTTGCTTTAATTTATCAAATTTAAACTCCAGCTGCACACTGCAGCATGCAGGATAATTAGAGCTAATTTGCTCCTGAAGAAAGAATTTCCTGTAACAAAGAAAGTTACTCTAATTTCACATATACATTTGTGGCCTGTACAGAATTAAGCTCACATTTGAAAAATAACACCTGTTAGGTTTGCTTTTGGTTTTGTTTTTAAATAAAAAAATATGAAAAAATCCCTAAACTAAAGCAAGAATAGACTAGAAATCAGCACGAGAGCAAATAAAACATTTCCAAAAATGGGGAAAATGTAAATTTCATCAAGATAACTATTAAAAAGTGTCATACTGCACCACAACAGCAACAACAACAGAAAAACAAGCTGTATAAAGCCACAAAATCCTGGATTTACAATGTTATTAACAAATGTGCTCGCTCAAAGAATCCCTTGTTCTTTCCTTTCTGGTTACCCAAACTCTTGTTTATATAAAAAATATATCTGATTAATAAATGTTTTCCTTTTGTTATATTTTTTTTCTATTGAAAAAATATTTTCAGTAGTGTGATAAATTTAGAAATTAATTTCCACTACATATATCCAGGTTGTGAGCATATAACTATGTCAATTCTGCATCCTCACTACCAGGAACAAAAAAAATTTTGCAAAAGACAATCTAAAAGTGCACATACATGGTTTGGGTCAGCTATGAATGATTTTGAAATTCCATTAACAAATATCAGACTCATACCTCCTCAGTAATGGATTTAATAGGGAGAAAGGCTCATTCCACAGATGTCCTGCTGTTGGCCATGGAAGCAATGAAAGGCAAAATGGATAATAAAATGATGAAGCAAAATCCACTTTTAAATGACTCTGTGGTGTGTCAGTATTTTTCCAAAGGTTTCAGGTAAGTATGGTTTTCTTTCTGTAAGAGCACCTCTACCAAAAAATTATTCAGATGTGGAATTCAGGCAGAATTTTTCAAGTGACAGTCACAGAAGCGAACAAATGGTTTTTTCCCCACTGAAGGGCTGTGATCCTGCAAAACTCACATGCTTGTGCTGGACTGATGACTTCAGTGGGAATACTCCTACTGACAAAATTACCTTTGGAGCTACAATAGGATTGAAGCTGCCCTTCTTTAAACAAGCTCATCAAATTGGCATTGTAGAACACCAGTGATTCCTGATCTTCAGAAAACTTGTTTCTCAGTTACATCTGCCCTTTTTTTTTAAATGAAAGAAAGAAAAATTTACTTAGTGCATTACTGCTATCTCACCTAAATTAATACAATTATTCCAACATAAATTGACAACAGGGAATCAGGCCTCGTGTGTCTTACTCTGTGATCTGGTTGGAAGCATAATCTTTTCTTAGTTGCTTTCTGATTTTCATTCTTTGTCACTGATCTACAATGGCAGCCTTTTCCAAGACTTAGGAAATACCTTGTGATTTACAAGCTGTAAATGAAGCAGTAAATACCATTATGATTACACAAAGTAGTTAGTTCCTTTTGATATACACATAGATTATACTAATTACCCAAATGCACATTTTAACAGAAGAGCTGCAATGCTTGAGTACATTGGAATGCCAGGGAACTCAAAAATACCCTCCCAAGGACACAGGAATGAAGAGAAGCATCTGCACAGGGTTACATGTGACATGCATTGCAGATCTGCGTGGGGTTCCCACAGCACGGCCATGCGGTCCTGCCCCTGCTCCCAGGAGTGCATATCCCATGCAAAAGCTTGGAAATGTAGCCCAGCACATCTGTGTCAGTTGTCTGAACAAAACATGGAAGCTGGAAGTCTTAGAGAGGTACAAATATTATGTTAGGCCTTTGCTGACGTTTTCTTGCATGTAAATATGGCTATTGAAGGGTTCTAAAGGTAATACCTCGGACATCCTTTAGAGATTTGTACTAAATGAAGATCTGGCCTGGAATGAGCAGAGCTCCATTTCAGCAGAGTTTGCTTTTTAACTTCTAAAAGCAGTTAGAAGTAGGCTCAAGGCAACGTTACCACACTGCTGTCCTGCATCTCCTTTTCTGCCTTTGTGCAAGGTCACTGCATCCTGCAGCCTGTAACTTCCAGCAGCAGTGCGGCTGTACCGCTGCCCTTGGCTGGAAGAGGATATGGCTGGCCTGCTCCCAAGGGAATGATCCCATCACCCCACCCATGGCTGGCCCTCTGAGCTCTGCTGCTGCTGCTGGAGATGATTCCCTATCCAACAGCAGAGACCTGCATGTTTGAAACAGAAAGCTCTTCTGAAATCTGTGTGTCTGCAACAGAGCTGACAACTGTGTTTTACATGTGGTCATGGGAACTACAACCAGTTTTCCAGTAGTAGAAGCAAATGCTGAGTATTACATTAAAAAAAAAAAAAAAGGGTTGTAGGGTGGTGAGGAATCCCAAGGATAAACGAATTTTCCAACCTAATCTAAAATTTAAAGCATAAAAAGTGTCAAGTGCTAAAGTAATTGAAAATCAAGAACCTCCTCAAGATTTCAAACAGATTACTCTCACTATGCTTCCAATTATTCACACAATGAAAACTCGCTACATAAAATCATCAGTCATTTCTGCAAACAATACCAATGTTTTGAGGCACCAGCTTACCAGCATTCAAACTATTAGAAAGTAATATAATGATAGGACACATACTTTTGGATTTAATTAAGAGATAAAATAAATATTTATGTTAAACTTCTTTTTGATTGCACATTTGGTGTTGGAAGTTACATGGTCACAGAACATGAAAGAAGTCAAATACTTTTTGATCTACCAGCAAATTCTAAATACATCGATAAAGAAGCCACACCAGGCCAAATAGATTACTACTTTCAAGTAAGTCCATGAAAGTTTCCCAAATACTGTTATACAAAGTTACACATCCATGCTGAGTTATTCATCAATGTGTAGCAAGAGTCTTGCAGTAGGCCAGGATTTTATCGGCAGAGAACTGGTGGAGGAGCTGTGCAGTGTGATTAAAAATTCCGGTTTGGAAGCATTAACATAGAAGTACTTGTATAGTCTGAACTGGAGACTGCAGTTCTTGAAGTTGGGAAGAGCAGGAGGGAAGAATGAGAATATTTTTCCATTTTAGAAATGCTGAGGCACAAAACACAGTTGCTTCTATTACTTTCATACATGAAATCCTTTCTCCTGTATGTGCATCATATGTAACCGCAAAGTCTGTAAACTGCTGACTATTCGTCTCTGGTGTCCAATGAGTGCAACTCCAATTCTTCTAATGTCACTGCAAGATAAAAAGTTTCATCTTGGATGCAAATATAATAAAGCCTCTGGTGCACAAAAGAGTATAATTATATGATGATTTCTTCTCCAGGACAGTTTACCTTCCTGGCCACGGCATATAAGAAAGCTGCAAATGTTAAATTTTTCTGCATCTGTCAATTTCAATTTTTGAAAAAAACAGTCATTTAAGAAAAAGAATATAATAAAAAGATGTATTTAGAGCACTGGGGCTCAGTGCTCTAAATTAGTGATACTGGGGCTTATTAGTGATACTAGTGGTCAATTAATCTTTCCAAATCTCAAGGACTAATCAGAGAGGTGAGTTCTAATAGCACATTTTTAGTAATGTGATTGTAGTAATTGTTTTCCGCTCATACAATCAAATGGATTGGGGCTTACGCAGTTCTGAGGAAGAAATAACTGAGGTCGTGCTTCTGATGATTAGGGGAATGGTAGTGAGGTAGTGAGAGATGGTCTGAAGATCAAATTAGTAGTGAATCTTCCAGACTGACCCTGATTTCCCTCCCAGTTCCCCTTCATCTCATCTAGCCCTGCACCCCAGAGTGGGTCGCTCGCAGGGCTTGCTCTTTGGCAGGAGTGAAGTCAACAGCCACCAGAGTTCAGCACAATCCCCCCCCTTAGTTTTTCTATAAACATCCCCAGCTGCAAGATCTAAGAAAGATCACAGAGGCGCTGAGGAGAGGAAACTTCAGATATGCCAGATTTGTCAATTATGCAAATTCCACACTGGGACATACACAGATATTGCCTGTTTATCCTCAAAAACTGTATGATGAGACAACCAGTAAAGGAGCTCATGGGATAAGGCACGGCCTTCGTGAGTTTCACGTGTGCACTTCCAGGTAGCTGCATCTGGTCTTCAGATTGGTATCCTTCAGCTGAGGAACCACTGCAGAGCTTGCAACTATTACGTGCTTAGGCTTAACATTCTCGTGGGGCATGACAGACAACACTTGAGGTCAGCAAAAATATTGGGCATCTGAGAAGCTAAAAGGAGTCAGTGTAAAAAAATAAAGCTTTACAGTGGAGAGTGGTCTTAGAAATGCAAGACCAATGCTTAGCAATTATCAAGGAAGGCCTGATAAAGCACAAAAAGAAGCCAGCAGGTCTTGTATAACACAAATTATTTGAAGAAAGGGAATTCTTCAAAAAGTTGAAATGGTATCTAAAGAAAGTGGAAAGGGTAATAACCTTAGATTAGCTGTAAAAGCACAGTAAGGCAGACTAAAAAGGAACTTGAGGAGCAAACAGAAAAAACAACCCCAACAATAAAACAGAAAAAATAAAACTTATAATAAATCTTTTTGCAAACTCACTGGGTACAAGAAACCTGCCATAAAATGTGCAGAGTCTCATGATCATTTGGGCATAAAAGAGCACTGAAGGACTGGCCATTGCTGGAAGACTTAACCATTTGAGTTGACATTCACTGTGGAAGAAATTGAAATTACTCCCATGCCAGATCCTTTCTGGGAGACTTGCCAGAATATCTGTCTGAAGTGACTGCAGGAAAGGTTATAGGAAAAACTGAAAAACAAGCAACAACCCATGTCCAGACAAGATTACATTTAGGCAAAAGTTCCAAAAGAAAGTGAAGATGAAATGATGGATTTACTGTCAGGGTTGTGAGAGAGGGAGTTACCAGCTGTGCTCCACATGTTAAAAAATTTCTTGGTGCCTGAAATATGGAGCATAGTGCCAGACAAAATGTTTCCAGGGAAGATCTGGGGAACCACAGACCCATGAGTCTGTGATCATTACAGGGCATAAGAGAAACTACAGGAAAGTACAAAATTACTGGATGCTTGGATAAATGAGCTACTTGAGTCACCATGGCTTTTGGAAATAAATGTTCTGTTTTATTAAATTACTTGTTTCCAATGGATGGAGATGATCCATTTGATATACCTCACTTGGATTTCCAGAAGCTTTAGAGAAGATTCCTCACAAAAGCTTTATAATGAAAATGAGGAGCAACTTCTGTGTAATATAGGGTATAACATAATATGTAGTATAGTGTGGTCTTTGCATGACTAAATAACTGGTTTAAATACAGGAGGTTAGCAGTAAATTGTCAGGTTTTACAATGCAGTTATGGTCTGCAGGGACCTCTGCTGGGATAATGTTGAACATTATTGTTCAACAAATCGGTAAATGGTCTGGGAAAACAGGTGAGCAAGAGGTGAACAACTCAGCTGGTGAGGCTGAATTGTTCAGGGTAGGAAGGGAAAGGGGCAGCTGTGCAGTTTTGCAAGGATCTCACAAGACTAAGTGACTATGCCATAATGTGGTAGATGGAATTCAATGTAGGTGAATATGAAATGATGTATGTGGGAGAAAATCAGTCCTCACTTTACATGTAAAATTCTTCAATCTTAACTGACAGCTACCATTAATACAGGCAGTCCCAGCATCAAATAAAAGATTGGGAATTCATGGGAAGGGAATAGAGAGCAAAACAGATCCCATCATCATGCTACCATATGAATCCACAGTTTGCCCAAACACTTCTGTATTGAGTGCATTAAAAAAACACAGGGTGATGTCAGAGATGGTTGGAACAACTTCATTATTAACACTGATAAAGTCTTGATGATATTCATAGCAAAGTAAGAAAATATTTTTGCCACTATTTTTGATTTCAGTGGTCCAGATCAAAACTGATTCCCCAAGACACATGCTCATCCCTGGCCTTTGGTTGTGTTTGGTGTGGTCACAGAGTGGATCTATCAATTCTGGGTCTCTCCATCATACATTTCTTGTGTTTTTTTGCTAAATAACTGTATTTGTCTTTTTTGAGCTGAGGAAGGAAAGGAAATGAAAGCACTGTTCCATACTCCACAATATTTATGTGTCTGCAGCATCCAAATTCAGATTAATTCGTCACTGTAGGGATAATAGATTATATACTTACTCAATATTCATTCTTGAAACCATATCCAAAGTTGTGAAACCTGCTGCCATGAAGTTATTTTTATACTGACCCATTTTTATGGAATCCAGCCAGTCACTGACTGAAACAAACAAAGGATATTCTGGAACTTCACCAGGTGAATCTGGCATTCTGTAAACAAATAAAAAAAAATGCAACGGTTACCAAGCAATACAAAATATGACACCCAATTTACCCTGGTAGACATAGCTTTTACTAAAAGGCAGAAGGAATGAGAGAGGAGTCTGAGCTGTAAAGGTCATATTTTAACTGAGGGTCTCTTTAGCCTCTTGTCTAAAACTTATAAATCACTTCAGTCTGCCAAGCTGCACTATTTAAACAACACGTTTTATTAAAGAACTGCAGCTCAGTAACACACAGAGGAAAAGGCCTCTCCCACTGCACTTCTTTTTGTTCCCCAGAATGTTTCCTTGCTGATCGACATGTTCAGGATTATAATAATTTTTTGATACAGTAGTCAATGTAGAGGACAGTGAAAATTTAGCATAAGATGCAATTTAAAAAATTAAACCACTGTGAAATGATTTTTACATTTACCTACACGCACCCCAGCCCAGATGGCTCCTCATTGTGATACCATTATGCTACAGGAACACTTTGATTACAGTACTCAAAAGCTAAAACTCACCCTAAAAGAAGCCAAAAGAATAAAATGTCATATCTTTGCTTTTACATAGAATTACATAGAGTAGCAAATAAAATAGAAGGAGCTAATTTAGTCACATTTCTTTTTGAGTTCTTTCCCCTAATATTATCACAACTGAAACAGAAAGATGGGGGGAAAAAAAAAAAGATTTCAATTTTGGGGCATTGATTTCCAGTCTTCTGTTGTGTGCCACATTTAGGAGGGCTCACAACTTCCACTGGCTTTATGCATTTTGTGTAGAGAAATTGTATGAACAAAATGCAGAAAATGCACACTGCTGTTTGTAAAAGCTTTATGATAGTCTTTAGGAGAAAGACACAATTTATTGTAAATGAAAATTTAGACAACAAAAGCCAGCCAACATATACTGATGGAACATAACTTCATGTGTAACGTAGGAAGCAACACAGCCTCATATCTTAATGAATCAAGTTTCACCCACACATACTCAAATACAGTAAGTACAGTGATTTTCATTCATATTATCAAAATGATAGAGGGAGAAGGTGAAGGACAGGAGAACACTGTTAAGTACAAACTGTAATTAAAGACCTACCACTGTCCCTTCCCATCTGAATTACTCTATGATTTTATAGAAGGTTACCCAACAACGGCATCAAGCATTCTCAAATGAACGGGAAAAAACTTTCACAAGCAGGTGAAGTCAGTCATAGTTCAATAAAGCATAAGTATTTTAGACCCTAAGTTATGATTTAAATAAAAAGAGATAAAAATACCTTACTCTGATGCTAAAGAAAGTGATCCAGGCACAAACAGCAAGTCATATGTGTGTGTGTATATATATATATATA